>CANXYC010673943.1:0-14700 GCA_948193065.1 Aleurites moluccanus
AAAAAAAAAAAAAAAAAAAAAAAAAAAAAAAAAAAAAAAAAAAAAAAAAAAAAAAAAAAAAAAAAAAAAAAAAAAAAAAAAAAAAATTATTTTTTTTTTTTTTTTTTTTTTTTTTTTTTTTTGAGAAACTAAGATATTAAAAGTTAAATAATTAATTAATTAAACTTTACAATCTGTCAGCTTCTAATTGCTCAAACTGTTAATTGAAATATACTTTTACACTATTAAAATTAAAATTAAAGGTAGATCGATAGATAACTAAAACTAATTAGATTATAATTAGTTTATAGTTCATTTTCAAAACTAACAAGTTTAAATTTCGAGTATTAGTAGGAGTCAAATGGATAATTAGATTAATTAGCTAGAGAAATTAGTAATAATAATAATAATATATATATATATATTACCTGGAAGAAACCCCAATGTTTGCAAGCAAAGTGAAGCTTGGCCAATTCAGAATGCATAGATTCTTGAGAAAGTAACCTTTGCATATCGATAACTGGAACTTCATGTTCTGAAACACCATCCTGGATGATGGGCTGATCTTGGTCTGGGCGAATATACCTTGAAGGAACATCATCAATTCCAACTTTACTTAATTCTTGAACACTAGGAACAAGAATAGAGCTCCCAAGATTAACTACTTTGGTTTCCATTATCATATAGGAGAAGATTTGCTAGCTAGAGTTGGTCGTGGTGGAGTAATTAATTAGGCAGCCATTACTACCTATATATACTAAAGCAGTCACCGTCATAAGAGGGGGTGTTTGGAAGCGATTATTAAATTGAAATTTTGTTAAAAATAAAATTTATTAAATAAAATTTTCATAAATTGTCCTATCTGTATAAAAGATAAAATTTAATTTAAAAGAGTAAGAACTTAATTTAAAGGAGTAAAAGACATTTTCAATTTAAATATCAAACATTTTTATTTTTCCATATAAAATTAAAAATTTAATACTTTATAATAAAAACTCTTTTGAATCCTCAAATTAAAAATTTAAATACACACAATATCTATTATAAAATAACTGTATATTGTTAGTAAAATATATATATTAACCTCTTAAAATTTTAAAATATTATATTGGTCCCTCAAACATTTCAAAATTAATTTTGATACCTATATATTTTTAAAAATATATCATATTAGCCTCTCAAAATTTTAAAATTTTCATTTTATATTATATAATTTTTAAAATATATGCGTGGGACCTTTTTAAATTTTTAGAATTTTATTTATTACACACATATATATATATATATATAATAGTTTTTTCTTAAAATATATATAAATTACTCTTAATTTTAAGATTTTATTTGTTAGCAATGTATTATTATATTTATAAATAAATAAATATTTTATAATATAATAATAATATTAAAATTTTTAAAATTTTTTATTTAAGCTTACAAACTTGAATTTTTTTTTTCCACAATTATTTTTGGCTCCCCAATTCTTACGCCCCTACCTTAGATAATTCATAAACTAACAATCTAGTCATTTTAATGTCACACTGAAATATTTTAAATTTCAGCCTTAAATCGAAATTAAATTTATGAAGAAGGACAAAAAAGTAAAAAAAAAAAATCGTTAGACCATTTTGTAGGAGAGTTCCCATTTGTATTTCATTTCGTAATCTACATGGACACGGACCCCAAGGAGATTGTAATAGACTTTTTCTGGAGAGAGAATTTCATAAAATTTAGAAAATAAATTTCTTTGGAATAAATAAATTTTGTAATATTTTTATGCAATTTATTTAAAATTTTGAAATTTTTATATTTAATGTTAATGAAGATATTCATTTATTTCATTTTATTAAATATAATATAAAAATATATTTAAAAAGACGATCATTTAAAATAATTTAAATCTCAAATATAAAATTATAAATAAAAATCGTAACTTCGAGTTCTAATTCTTTAATATTATATAAATAAATTTTATATTTTAATTTTATTTATATCAAATAAGAAATAAGTAATTTTAAAAGGTTTTAAAGAAAGGGTTAAAATTAATGTCAAACAAATTAATATTTTTATTAAAGTAAAAGTCAAATTAATCAAATCAATCTAATCAAATCATAATTAATGATTTCATAACTATTAAATTTAGTTTTAATTTGAAAATTATAATAATAATTTCAATATGAAATGGGAAATGTATAAATTAGTTCACATTGCATTTTGTCAAAATTGTTATTTGACATTTTTCCTCTAGAAGCTTATTTTTTGCTAAAAATTATACAGTGTTACAGTAATTTTAATTAAAAACTTTAATTAGAATGATAAATTAATATCATATTAACACATGGAGATATAATTTATTATTAATAATAATCATTTAAAAAAAGATATAATATATGAAAAAATGAATTTGTGAAATTCATGAGATTTATTATAAAATATATTTTTATTATTTAAAAATTTAATAAAATTTACATAAAAATTTAATATTATAAAATTTAAAATTTAATATAATATATTTTTTATTTTTTAAATAAAAATACAAATTGATTAAAATTTCTTTTTAAAATTTTTTAATAATAAAAATATATTTTATAATAAATCTAATGAATCTCATTAACCTGTCCACATAAATTATATTTTTTCGTAAATAATTAGTAATAACAATAAATTATAACTCCATTTATTAATTTGATATTGATTTATCATTATAAATAAAATTTCCAATTGAAATGATGCTGACATTACATAATTTGTTTTATTCTCCAATAGTCAATAGCTAAATATCAATTAATAAATGAGTTGTCTTGGTCATTGAAATTTGCACAAGAAAATTTTCAAAAGTTCAGAGTGCAATTGCAAATTTTCTCAAACTTCATCATCTTCGTAATGATCTTCCATAAATTTGTGTTCTGTATTGTTACAGATCATCAGCAGAGACCAACTTGTCATCCTTAGTTAGAAAATCACACCCCAACCCATTTAAAAATGTCAAAATATCATGCTAAATTGTCAATTCCCTAACCCAAAAAGATTATTAACTAAGAGAAGAAAAAGGAAAAATCTCAACAGACCAGCCTCCTTTTTTTTATTTTATTTACTTTTAACGATGGATTCGCACAAGTCTGAGTTACTGCTGCGGTCGGCGATGCCGATGACCAAGATTTGGCCTCTAGTATTGGCAAAGTTTGCATGTGACCCGAAATGATATTTCAGTGGTGATTGATTGGTAAAAATTGTTGAATTCCAGTTAATGATTGCACAAAAGTTTTTTATTTTTTTAATTCGTAAATATTATTTTTATTATTTGAAAATAATAAAAAATTCTAAAATTAATTTTAACTTTCATATTTAGATTAATTATTATTTCCTCTCATAAAATAATTCAATTCACTAAATTTTTCTTAACTTTTTAAAAATATATTAATTCTCTCTGACGAATGTCTCGTTATACTAATATTCCTCCCGTTCAATTTTACCGCTAGTTAACTCTAAAATGGTTAACAAAAACGGTAAAAAAATAAAAACGTTCTTTCTCATTATTTTTAATTAATTATATTTTATTTTTACTTTAAAAATATTTTTTAGGGTTAAAAAAATTTAATTTTCATATTTTTTTTAATAAATTTAAAAATAACAAATAAACACAGAATTTTTTTTAAAAATATTTTTTATTTGTTATTTTTTATTTTAAAAAATAATTTAAAGAGAAATTAAATTATTCCTTCTTAAATTTTTTTAATACAAATAAAAAAATTATTTTCATATATTTGACAAATTTAAAAATAAAAAATAAAAATATATTTTTTTTTATTTTCAAATTTTTTATTTTTTAAATAATAAAATAAAATATTTTTATTTATTTTATTTTCAAAGTTGTCAAAAAATATAAAAATATATTTTTTAACCCTAAAAAAATTTTTTTAAAACAAAAATAGGAAGTAATTAATTAAAAATAAAGGGTAAGGTCATTTTTTTTTTACTATTATTATTGACCATTTTAAAATTGACTAATAATAAAATTAAACGAAATTATCTAATAATATATTTTTACTTTCATTAAGAAGAAATCAATATATTTTTAAAAAATTAAAAAAAATTAATATATTTTTAAAAAATTAAAGAAAATTAATATATTAAATCATTATATAAAAAAAATCGTAATTAACTCTTTATATTTTGATTGTATATCACTTGCGTTAATTTTTTAATCTCACTTTAGGTCAAATTAACTATTAAATAAATTGTCTAAATTTAATGAATATCTAAATTCAAAGAATCTGTTTTCAAGTTTTTTTTTTTTATTCACAAGAAATTAATATTTTTTTATATTTAAATAATTTAATTTATATGAATATTTTTTAATCTAACAACTTTTATTTGGTTATTTAAAAAAAAAACTTGAAAACAACCAAATAAAAGTTGTTAGATTAAAAAACATTCATATAAATTAAATTATTTAAATATAAAAAAAAATATTAACTTCTTGTGAATCAAAAAAAAAAACATTATATTCTCAAATTCAGAGCTAACTAAACATGCCCGCAATGTGAAACACTCCATGATTGAGAAGTGTAAAAATAGAAAACCAATAATAAAAACCCTTTGAAAAGCGTATTAAGGATTCACTGTGAGGTTGATTTGTCAAACTCGAAGACCTTTCAAGCCTCAACCACCTGTAATGATAGGATTTGAAAAATTCTCCTTCAGACTTTTATTGTGTTTTATAAGGTCATTATCCCTCTTAAATTATAAAAGAAAATTGATAAAATTTACACAAAATGAAAAAAGTTCAGTTAAGACTTTTCTTTTAAATTAAAATCTACTATTAGATCAAAGTCAGCTTCTGAACTTTCCTTTGTTTTGATTTTAACCAAAACCAAAAACTAAACACTAAAAACTAAAAACTAAAACATAATATTCTAATAGAAATAAAAGAACACTTCTAGAAGTTGACTCTCTAAATTAATCACTAAGGTAATGCTTAATGCTTAATGTTTTCTGCAGTCGGATTTTACTCATTATTTCTTGCAGAAAGAAAATGAGAACCAAAAAAATAAAAAATGCAAAACCTAATCCTCGAAGACTGTTGGAAGAGACAAATCCCACATCTGTAGGAAACAACGAAACGGAGCAATAAATAAGTTGAGGGCTTGCTAACCAAATTGGCTAAAGCCATTTTGAGACGAGCCACATACCAAGGAAGATGACCCACGCCTGCCAAGCTGGAGTCTAGCCAAAATAAAGAGCTGGAGGCCCAAGGAAGAGAGAGCCCAATCCAGCCAGCAGTTCTCCAAAAGGGACAAGTAACAGTCTACCCAAGCAATGAGAAAGGCTTGCTCTGCCAATCTGTCTAGACATTCTCCATGGATCAAAGCTCAAGCAAACAAATGAAACCAGAGCCAATGTATATAGAAATTGCAATTAACAAATGGGTATTCAAGCAAAGCCCAGTTGCATTTGAGAGGTAAAAATGAAATGGAAAGCAAGAAATAAGTTAAACGACTAATCCAAAACTAAAACAAAGGAAGAGATGCCCAATGATGATGGAGGCCGAGCCGGCTAAAAAGGAAGAAAAAGGAGGCCTTGCTGGAAATAAAAATGAAGAGTCCAATACCCTAATGGTTGAAGCCCCAAACTAGTTGTAGCCGATGGTTTAAAACAGAACAATAAAGCTTCTTTTTGACCTCCACGATCTTCTGATCATCAACTCTGATACCATTCTATGGTTGAACCCAAGATAAATTTTTGACTGTGGTTCATTCAATCTCTTTCAATTCTCTATACATGGGCCTTCATGATTTTCTGACCATGGACTTTGATACCTTTTCCATTTTAAATCATGGGCTACAACTAACTTAGGCTAAAACTATGAGTTCTGATATCATTTGTTGTTTCGTTTTAGACCATGAATTACAACTAGCTTGGGCTTCAATCATGGGTCTTGGGCTCTTCTTTTATATTTTCAACAAGGCCTCTTTTTTCTTCTTCGGTGGGCTGTACCTCCATCATCATTGGAAAGTCTTACACTGATGGCCTTAGCTATTTTAGTTGGACAAAGCCTTATATCTTACTTTCTATTTCATTGTTTGCCCGATGTTGGATTCCCTATTTTTCATTCTCTAACACTCCTCAAAGTAATTAGGCTTTGTTTGAGTGCCTAATTGTCATTTGCAACTCATTAGCTGGGCTCAATTCTTCTTTTTAGGCTGAGTAGTCTAACCTTTAAACTTGTGCCTCAAATTTTTTTCAATGATTGTGTGCCTACTCCTTGCCTCTATGGTCCATTCAGTCCCTTAGCTTATAATTTATTCTTTATATCTCTAGACATGGATTTAAAGGTACTAGAATCATTTTCAAGATTGCGAGGACTTGAATTTGAGCCCGTATGACAACCATATTTACCAAAAATAAAAAGCTTCGTAATAAACACTGTATTTGAACCCTTCTGCACAGGTTTTAACTAATAACAATATGTCTTGATGATCGTCACTAAATTCTTCACAGGGGCAAATAAGATAACAACTAAATGTTATATAGTTCTGTTACAGCAGTTAGTTCGCTTGTATGAAAACAATAATTTTTGTAATATTCATCAACTGCATCGCTATTCGCTTTCTGTTAATCAGTATAAAGTCCATTGAACAGTTTCTAATTGTCATGCATGACCTAAGAACCAGACTTTATATCTATTTGCTCAAGGCATGCAATTATGTAGACAGTTTGACCTAGAAACAATAGCAGGATCAGAACAAATGCTGACTTTTTTGCCTTGTTAATATTTTTAAAAAAAAATGAAGGGTAACATGTCCATTACACTCACCGTACAAATAATAGTTTTTTAATTTGGCGACATCAGAACAAATCTAATTCATTTGGATTAGTACAGGATAAAGTGAGTATTTGAATTTAATTAATATAAATATGAAATTTTGTTTTAAAATTTGTTAAATAATTTTTTTAATTATTTAAATGATTAATTTAAAATATTATTTTAAAATAAAAAAATAAAAAAAATTAAATTAGATATAATAACTTTTTAAAATAGAATTTTCAAAATAATATTTTCAAAACAAAATTTTTAATTAAACACTTTCAAAGTCCAATTTGTTTAAATTTAATAAAAATTTAAAAGAACTGAATTATCCAACTTAAATTTTAAAAAATTAAATTAAATAGAATTTTAAATCGAATTAAATTTTTTTCAAGATTAATCAAATTAAATATATTTTAATTTGATAATTTAATTTTTTAATATATATATATATATATATATATATATATATATATATATATATATAATTTGATCATTCGATATTGATTATTTAAAAAATAAATCAAATTGAATAAATTAAAATTTATAAAAAATAAATCAAATCAAATCAAATTTTATTTTAAATTAAATATAATTAAAAATTTAATTTAAATTAAATCCAACCAACTGAATTAAATTAATTCAATTTAATTTCTCGATTAATCTAATTTTTTTTTTATCACCCCTACAGGTGTCCACACATATTTAACACTGCAAAGTCCCCGCAGCGTGCAAAGTGGAGGTTATTGGGTTTGAGTACGTTGGAATTTTCACCAATTTATTGAATGTTATTAAAAGGGAATGACTAGCACTATTTGTATCCCACATTTTGGTCCATTTGAATCCTAAAAAAAAACCTAAGAATCAAAATTCAGAGTTGGTAGGCTAAGTAAGTTTTTAACTTCTGGTATGCAAATGAGATTTAACTTGATCATTACATGCATTGACACAACCCTAAAATTATTTAACTTCTTTTTACTAATCCAAAGCATAAAAACTACCCAAAAAAAAAGCATAAAAACTACCAAAACAAAATCTAAACAAAGAAACATACAAGCAAAAAAATCTGTAATTTTCATATGGGGACCAACCATTTTCAAATCTAGCCCCGCATTTTCTTCAAACATACCACAACAACAATTACCCTACTTCTTGTGCTTGTCTCTGGCCACTATCTTGAACTTTCCAGTCCGTTGTTGCTGCAAAAAAAAAAAAGCAATCAATTAATGCCATTATTTTTCTATCCCATTATTAAACAGAAAAATTAAGCCAATAAAGAAAACGAGCATAGACTTGTTACCTTCTTCCACAATTCAGTGTGGGTTTCGCAGAATCCAGCCACAATTGTTTCTTTATACTCAATACAAAGATCCTTATTCAACGCACAAGTAACGTGAAATGCTAAGGGACACTTTGGCTCAGAGCACTGAATAACACACCCTTTTCTGCTCTTACACACGTAACACTTATCTTCCCACCGCTTCTTAGGAACTTTAGAGCAATTAATTCTCTCACGGCCATCTGGGTCTTCAAAGAATACTTCAGGAACAAAAACTGCACACACAACATGTGCCCACAACCCATCTGTGGTGGGTTTCATAGCTCCACCTTTTGTTGAACACAGACAACAAGAGAAAGCCTTATGTTGTTTATGAGATTGAGAATTCAAACATTGGATACAAAACCAATCACCTTCAGGGACGCCCTTTATCAAAGGATTGCCATAGCAAGTGGTGTGTACCATTAGATCGCACCCATCACAGAAAACTATGGGATCCGATGGATCTCCATCTGTGCTTTGACAAACAGCACACAAAATCCCATCATCATAATCTTCCTCTTCTTGATTTCCATCTTTTTCTTTTTCTTCTTTATTAGTGATTTCCTCTTCTTTTACTTGATGAGTTTCTACAGACTGATTAGCACTAATAGCAAGTGGGATTTTCTTGTCATCCTCATTTACTTTGATTTGTTCATCAAAAGAAGGTTTATACTCAACATTGAGATCAATGGGTGAAAGGGGGTTACCTGATAGCAAATCAGGATGAAAAGCCCACACCCGTTTTTTGGCAGGCAAGCAATAAGTAGCAGTAGGCTCAGGCGGAAGTGGATGACGAGACTCCTTTCGCTTCTTGGCTGGAAGTTGAAATGAGGTGGATGCATTTTCTTTGTTTTCTTCTAATTGATGTTGTTGTTGCAAGAGCCTGAATCTTTTGAGAGGAGGCAAAGCTTGAAATTGGGTATCCATAATTAGTGTTTCTATGTTAGATTTTGCAGATACTGAGAAAAGAGAGTGTTTTGAGATTTGTTAGGGAAAGAGTGAAAGCGGGAGGTTTGAATTGGTGAAATTGAAGTAGAGTACGTTGTGGTGGGAAATCGGGCTACTTTTGTTTTGTTTTCATTGCTTGTTTGGCGGGAACCAAAAAGTATTTATTATATTTATACTCTTTTTTACCCAAAAGTTACGACTCCCGCTTGATGGCTAACTGGCACTGTCTGACTTAATATACTACTCCTATTATCCAAATGATTAAACGGAAGTAAAATTAAAATTAATAATTTATTAATTTATTAATTTAAAAAATAAAATAAATAAAAATTTTAAATTAATTTGTAATTTAAATTTTTTTTTTAATTTTAAATTGAATCAAATTAAAGTTATATATATATATATATATATATATAATTTTTTATTATTATTATAATTAAATATATTTAATTGTATTTTTTATATAATCACATATTTTTTTAATTTAATATTAATTTAGAATATAAAAAAATGATCATATATCAAAATTAATTAAAGATAAAAAAAAAAGTCTAATTTTTAGGAGAAAAATATAAGTTTTGGGTATGTTAATTAATGGAATAGACAAGTTTTGAATTGTATAATATTAAACTATTTTTGAAAATTTTTATTATTGATATTTTATTGATATTTTTTTAAATTTATAATAAAATAATGACAATTTATAAAAAAAAAAATTAATTTGAAATGATAAACCGAACATATTTAAATTAGACTAAATCGAATTGAAACCAGCGATATGATTATAATGATGACTTGATTTGATTTGAAAATTTTTAAACCGAAAATATTAATTTGATTTAATAACAACTCTTTAAATCGATTAAACTAAATCGATATCACCTCAACTACTACATATCAAAAATAACATAATTAAATACAATAAAAAAAATTATATTAAATACAATAAAATTTATTTTTATTCAATTTTTTTATTCAGTTTTATACAATCACAACCAATATTTTTAAAACCGGATCAATTAAAAAACCGATGAAGACAGAAAATTAGAGGTTCGACTGGAGTCAAACCATATATATATATATATATATAATTTGACATTTATTATATATATGATAAAAATAAATATAATTTGACATTTATTATATATATGATAAAAATAAATATAATTTGATATTTATTATTTTTGATAAAAATTAAAATAAATTATGACCTATTCGAACTAGAAAAATCGACTTAATTCGATCAATTTATCAATTTTTTAATCGATTTTTTAGGGATAAATTTATAAGCTGACCAGGTCGATCTTTAATTTAATCCTCGATCTTTTTTATTCGATCAGTCAGTAAACAAAAAATTTTTGCCCGCATAACTATATAAATAGTAGATATTTGACAATTTAATTTTCAAAATAATTTATTATAATAAATTTTAAAATAAAATTTAAAAAAACAAAAAATTACTTTTAAAAATAAAAAATAATTTTTAAAACTAAAAAATCATATTTTATATAGCGTGCTACAATAAAACATGATTTGAACGATCCAAATACTCCATAATTAATTATAATTTTAAAAAAAAATTGTTCACCTAAAATTATATTTCCAATCATATCCATTTTTACAGTTATATTTGTTAGATATATTAAATAACTCTAATATATGTTCTAATATAAGTCCTAATAGATAATGGACCTTTATAATAGGCCTAATGTACAAGAGCTTATTAACTGATTTAACTTTAGTGTAATCTTATATATATGCTAGTTAGAGGCAGCATGCTATGTATTTCAAATTAGATACTTAAGGTTTAACGTTTCAAGCAATCGCATATTGCTTGACCTAAAACCCTAACAATGTTGAAACATTATTTTTATCTAATTTTGGATTCAAGGTTTTGAAAGTTTTTTAATTTTGATTTCAAGCATTCAAGTTTCTTATTCTAATTTGAATTCAAATTTGTTGTTCTTGATTCAAATTCTAGTTTGATTAATTAAATAATCAAATTTGTTGTTTTTAATTCAAGTTATAGTTTTATTTAAAAAAAAAAATCAAACAAATTGAAACTTTGAAATTGATAAGAAATTGGATTTGTGGATTTGAAGCTGGCTTAACAGAGCAACGGATGTGCTCTCAGTCATAAATTAAAGCTTCTGGGCTACAAAGAAAATTTGAAATTGGTTCGATTCAATTATTGATTTGATTCAATTATTAGTTTGATTCAATTATCAGTTCGATTCAATCATTGGTTTGATTCAAATTATTGATTTGGTTCAAATCATTAGTTCGATTCAATTAATTTCATTCAGGTACATTTGTTCCAACTTTCCTTCTATATAATTTTTGCTATTTAATTGTCTATTTAAATATATAGAAGAATGGATAAACGTATTCCGATTGAGATGGTCAAACTAGAAACCTTTAGTGGATATGAATTTAATTCCTGAAAGCGAAAGATTCAATTTGGACTGAAATATGAAAATATATTCTACACTGTTTTGAGTACCTTTACTGATACGATGGAGGACATTGATGAATATCAATGGAACAAGGACGATGACTTCTGTAAAAACTATTTATTGAATTGTCTTTTTGATCGGTTGACAAAAGTTTTTAGCAAAGACAACACTGCTAAAGAAATCTGAAATAATTTAGATACTCAATTTAGAAAAGAGGAGGAATTGTCAAAAACACACCTAGTTGACAAATTCATGGATTTCAAATTTAATGAAAATATGGAAATCACTTCTCAAGTAATTGATCTAGAAAATCTGAGATCTAAATTAAATAATGAAAAGATCATCATATGTGATGCCTTCTTAGTTTGGGCAATAATTTACAAACTACCCTCTGCATGGCACACTTTTAAAACTGAAATGTATAGAAAAAATATGCAAATAGGACTAGATGATCTCAAACAATTCACCAGAATCGAAGATGATAACAGAGTTAGAAATAACTTGAAAATTGTCAGACAACAATAGTTGGCTGCTAACACAATCACACATTCTAAAAAATTTTCTAGGAGATCCCAGTAGACCAAAAATGAACCCCCCTAGGTTGGAGGCCAAAAGACCATTTCTAAGAAGAAAAGGGGCAAGTGCTACAACTGTGGAAAATGGGGTCATTTCATTTTAGAATATAAGGCTCCTCTAAAAACTAAATCTAACACTTCAAATAAAGAAACAAATATGATAGTACAGAATACTGAGCCTCAGAATTTTATTGCTATGATCGGAAAAAGTGGAAAGGCCAGTACTTCTCCAGAATGGTGGTTACATACAGGAGCCACATGTCATGTTTGTAAGAACAAAATGCAACTTGATGATGCTACTGAAGTCAACGAGACTATCGTTGTGTCTAGTGGAGATAAAAAAAACAGTGACTCACACTGGTATAACAAACATAGGGCTCTCTTCAGGTAAAATTCTAACTCTAAAAAATGTTAAAGTAATTCCATCTATCTTAAAGAATTTAATTTTTATCAGTCTTTTAGATATTGCTGGCATTAACACTTTAATTTTTAATGGTAGAGTAACTTTGTCTGTTAACTTTTATTATTTTGGATGTGCTTATTTGGTAGGTAGTATGTATAGACTGAGTTTAGCAAATGAAATAGTTAGTCATGTTAGTTCAGATTTAATTGATCCAAAAATATTGTATAATCAATTAGGACATGTGAACTATAAGAAAATGGCTAAGCTAGCTAAAACTCATAATATACCATTAAATACTTCGATCAAATTTAACAGATGTGAAGTGTGTGCTCAAACTAAAATTACTAGAAAACATTTTCATTCGGTTTATAAGAGTACACAACTTCTTGAACTAATACATTCTGACTTATGTGATTTTAAAAGCTTCACAACTAGAGGAGGTTGGAAGTATTTGGTAACATTTATAGACGATTTTTCTAGATTTTGTCATATTTATCTGTTAAAATCTAAAGATGAAGTATTTGATAAATTCAAAATTTTCAAGAATCGTGTTGAAAATCAATTATTCTTGAAAATTAGAAGACTTAGGAGTGACAGAGGAGGAGAATACAAATTGACAGAGTTCAAAGAATTTTGTAACTCTCTCATGGCATAATACTTGAAACTACTGCTCTTTACTCACCTCAATTTAATGACATAGCTGAACGTAAGAATAGGACGTTCACTGAAATGTTAAACTCTATGTTATTGACAACTGACATGCCTTCTTGTTATTGGGGAGAAGCAAATTTGACTGCATGTCACATCCTGAATAAAATGCCACATTATAAGACAAATTCAATACCTTATGAATTATGGCATAAACATCCTTGTAGATATGATACTCTAAATACTTGGGGTTGAATCGCTTATGTTAGGATACCAGACCCTAGGAGACCGGAGGTAGGACCTAGGACCAACACATGTGTATATCTAAGTAGTGTAAAGGATAGTGCAGCTGATCGGTTTTTGGATCTATCTACCAATGTGGTTATAGAATCTAGAGATGCAGTATTTTTTAAGAATAAATTTCTAAAAGATCAAGGATTGACTTTATCTGACACTGTAGAAATTAACTCAGAACCTTTAATAGAAATTGCATCTAATTCCTCTGACACTCCTCAAATTAATGAATCACTACCTTTAAGTGTATCTATAAGAGAGAGAGTTCCCAAAACATTTGGTGAAGATTTTGTCACTTACCATTTAGAGGATGATCCATCTACTTATAAAGAAGCGATGAGATCTAGGGACTCCTTGTTATGGGCATAAGCCATTGATGATGAAATGAGTTATCTGTTATAAAATCAAACTTAGCAACTAGTCGATTTGCAAAAAGGGGCTAAGACTATAGGTTGTAAGTAGATTTTGAAGAAGAAACTAAATCTTGACGGATCAATAGCACGGTATAAAGCACGTTTAGTAGCTAAGGGATACACTCAAATCTATGGTATAGATTATTTTGATGTATACTCATCGGTCTGTCATTTGACTACGATTAAAATTCTTCTTGCATTGGCATCTATTGAATGCTATGTTGTGCATCAAATGGATGTAAAGATAGCTTTCCTAAATGGAGATCTAACAGAGAAAATCTACATGAACCAACCTGAAGGATTTGTCATGAAAGGTTTAGAGAACAAAGTTTGTAAATTAAACAAATCTTTGTATGGTCTAAAACAAACACCTAAATTGTGGCATCAAAAATTGGACAAAGTTGTAAAGAGTTTATGATTTAAATCTAGTTATTCTGATAAATGACTTTACTTCCGTTCTGTGTCGAATAAGGCTACGATTATTTGCTTGTATGCGGATGACATGTTAATACTTGGTACAGATCTTTCTACTGTAAATGAAGTAAAAGGCGAATTAACTAAAACCTTTAACATGTTAGATCTTGGTGTAGTAGACATCATTCTTGGAATGAAAGTAAGTTTTCGATCACCCTTAGCCAAGCTTATTATATTGAGAAACTACTTTCTAAATGGGGATACAGTGAGTGCAAAGTGGCTAAGACACCATATGACCCTACTAAAAGACTAAGCCCTAATGAAGAAGTTAGTGTGAATCAGTTGAATTATTCCAAACTGATTGGTAGTCTCATGTATGTAATGACTTGCACTAGACCATACATAGCCTTTACAGTTGGCATGCTGAGTCGTTTCACTAGTAAT
>CANXYC010673960.1:0-12759 GCA_948193065.1 Aleurites moluccanus
TGAGGTAAGGAATTATTTTGTTAAGTTTGATTGATTATTTAGGTGTTATTTAGGTTCAATTGAATGGGTTTGTAGTTAATTTGCACCAATTTATCCTATTGTGTTGAAATCCCTAAATTGGTTGCTTAAATTGAAGTTGTAAGAGAAGAGATGTTGAATTAGTGTTAGGTTTTATTAATTGATGTTAGAATTAACTAATTGGATGTGAATGGATAACTAATTGATGGATTAATTGATGTAGAATTGGAGATTTGACAAAGGTAACTTTCAAAGTAACCTATTTTGGCCAATTGGTGGAAATTGAGTGGAATTGGGCTATTCAAAGTGATTTGGAGGCTTAGGTGAGTTTACATTGCATCAAATAACATGTATAATTGATTGAATTGTTGATTGGAACTCACCCTTGGAAAACCCTATTTGGCCGAACCATGTATACCATATATTGCCTTTGGAAATTGCTTGATTTTACCATGTTTTTCCTTGCCAATTTGATCCATTTGACATTGTTTAATTGTGTTTCTTTAAATACCTATCTTGTTATTGCAATGTGGTTTGTTGTTGATTTGAATGGGCAAGTCAAATTTGAATCATAACCTAACCTATTGGCATGCCATTGTATGCCCACCATATGTTTGATAAAATGCCTAGTTTATTTTCCATTGGCCTATTGGTTTGTATGCCATAGGCCTACCAATTGAATGCCATTGTCGCCAGCGATGTTGGCATGCCAATTGACCTACCATTTTTCGCCACCGAACCAACTTTTGTTCTATACCTTTGTTGTTTACCGTAACCCTTATCCTTACTTATATATTGTATTCTGCTATGCCATTGATTCATATGATACTTGATTTGAAAGATATTGATCATATAGATATTGATGATACCATTATTGTAAAATGGTGTCTATTGACATGTTATCCATTTCTATTGACCTAAATGTGGTTTGACAGAGCTGTCTCACCGACAGGGTAGTGGGCATATATTGTCGGCAATGTGTACATTGATATTGATGCCCTAGCTGGGAAGGGATATTAGTTCCAGCCATAGGACCTGATCAGTCTTATGCTTATGTGATATGTGATCGACTGTGTGATTACACATAGTCTACGTGTTTCATGGCCCTCTGTCTGTCTTACCATATGATTCATTGATTTGATATGACCATTGCTATTCCTAATGATACCTGATATTGATTCTGTAAACTTACCGATTTATGCTGTACTATTATTCCCTAACATGTGTATACCATTGTTATAGCCTACATTTCATTGATGATGCATGTAAATTCACTGAGTATCATCTATACTCACCGTTTATTTGTTTACCCATTTCAGGAGAGGAGTAGGTTGCAGAATCCCATCTTCTGTCTTCAGTGGATTACTGCTACAGACTGTTTATATATATTTCTGATATATTCTGTATTATTTTTTGTGTTCATTATCTAGCTGCTCCATGGGTATGTATTGAGTTAGCTAGGAAATGAACATTATATATGATATATGATGATGCTATTATTATATTGATGATGTTGATGATATTGTGATATGATATTGTGATGATGACAACTAATTGCAGACTTACAGAATGAATTACAGGATAATATAATGGATGGTAAATAACTAAAATAAATATTATATTGTGGTTTATATATGATACATATGATACTGAGTTCTACGGGTGCCGGTCGCCATTGGTATCTCCCGTACCTTAGGACTGTCTCGATCCGGAAAATTGGATCGTGACAGTTATGTTGAGATGTATCGTTAACAAGGTTTTAGAATTCCATATGATAATCTCGGAATATCACCCCAATGTACTTACTACTCCTAGTAAGCATTCACATGTTATACTTAGACATCCCTATGTATGCATCTTTATGAGATCAGATGATTTGATTAAATCAAATAGTATACACAAGTGTTTGTCTTTATGAATCAATAATGTCACATCTTATTGATTCTATGACTAGGGATATTTTAAGTAAAACATAATTGCACATGATTAGCATCTCACTATCATGAATGCCTTCATGCTATATTTATACCATGGATTTTATTAAGTAGTTATACGACTTTACTCTAAACATAAATAAATTACTGGTTAATAAAGAATTCATTTTATTAATATTATCTAAAATTATTATTACAATGATAGTCTTTAGAGCACCTATACTAACAAAGATAAATTATCTTCCTTTCATTTTGATAAAGACAAATGCATTTGAATTTTTGGATGATGTCATTTGATTTTGGAATTCAATTTGAACTAATTTTTGACCAAACTGCCTTTTTGAGTTTTTTTAACTCGATGATCTTTTTTTCTTTTTGCTTTATCTTTTGACCAAGTTGCCCTTTCGGGTTTTCGACTTGACGAGTTGTTATAATTTTTTACTAAGTTGGGGTTTTCAACTTTATAAGCTTAGGGGTGGCACCTTCACGCTTGGCGGGTGGCTCCTCCATTTGTGGCTCGATTTTTAGCCGCGTTGTTCTTTTGAGTCAGTTTCCTAGTCTTTAGGGTATGTGGTCAGTATCGTTTGACTTGGCATGAGTCTGGTTAGGCTGTGGGGTTCCTCAAAGATCCATGGAAGTTTGATTGCTCCGCAGATGACTTGATTTTTGCTCCAAAACCTACACAAGTCTGGTTATACACAATAAGGTGCAAAAAATCACGTGTTCACATTAAAATATAGAAAAAAAGTTTTAAATAACTTTAAAACTTTATTCTATTAGATAATAGACATATATAAATTTATCAAATTTTTAAGTTTTAAATATTTTTAATTTTAATAATAAATATCATGATATTAATTTATTTTTTTAAAAAATAAATTATCTCATAAATTTAATTATTTTTATTAATTTATTTTAAATTATCGAATTGAGTTATATATTAAATTATAGGTCGAATAATTAGGTAAGATCGTCGAACCGAATGGATTAATCAATAAATTTATATTATTCGGATTTAAATTATTTAGACGAAGTCATTTTTAAATTAAAAATTAATTTAAATGAATTATAAATCGAATTTAAATGAATTATAATTCGAATTGAGTGATCAAACCCTAAATTAAAATACAAATTTTAAGTTAAAAAAGGATAATTACAAATTTAATCCACTACCATGTACCATTCCTCTACCTAAAATAGCAGGCGCAGTTCAGTGTAAAGTAGGTACTAGTTAGTGCTTTAGTTCTCGTTTCCCAAGGGGCCCTTTTGTAATTAGAAGAAAAAAGGGATGAAAATGTTTTAAATTTAATTTAAATTACCATGACACACAGGACCGTGACCACTGCCAGATCAGAATTGATTGAAGACCGTTGATCTGATCTAAGAAAAGTAAGTTGTCGAAACTGGCCTTACCTGATGAGTGGACTGGAAAACCCTGATAATACCTGAACTAACTATATGTCTGTCTGTGACAATTATCATAAATGCTAACTTATGTATCTCTATCTTTACCCAGATACCAAAACCACTTGCACCAGCAAAGCGAGCTACCGCCATAGCCATTAAAATCATTACTCAATCTTCTTCTGCAACACTTTCCCTCGGTTTCTCTTCAAACATTCATTACCATGAAATTCTCTTGGAACCCAAAATCCTAAATTCAGAAATTCAAGAAAAAGAATTTTTTGTTTTGATAACAAGGTTTGTTTTCAGAAACAAAATGGTGTCTTTAGAAGATTCACATCCACATTCAAGTTCAAATCGCTTCCCTTTAATTCGGAACAGCAATTTTTATAACCCATCTTCTGTTTCTATCACCAAGATTAGCCGCCATGTCGGCCGTTCTATGCGAACGATACGCTCCAATTTTTATCAAAACGACAGCGGGAGTTGCTGTTCATTTACTACTGCCACCGACATCTCGGCTTATGTTTCCGAAAACTTAACTGATTCAGTCATCGATATGCGTCTCGGAGAACTTGCTTCCAGAAACAACACTAGTAATGACAAATCTGGGAAATCTTCTTCTGATATTGACGAGGACTTTCTTGATATTTCTCAAGCATTCAGCGATTTCTCGGCTTGTAGTAGCGATATCTCGGGAGAATTGCAGCGTCTCGCGAGTTTACCTTCCCCTGAAAATGGACCTAATACTGAAGGATGTGAATCGTCGGAGCCGGAGCCCTGCTTAGGGTTTTTACAGAGAGAGAACTTCTCGGCGGAAATAATTGAGAGTATTTCGCCGGAAGATCTCCAACCGACAGTCAAGATCTGTGTGGATGGGCTTCAATCGTCATCAGTTGCAGTGAAGAGATCGGCGGCAGCGAAACTTCGACTTCTGGCGAAGAACCGGTCTGATAACCGAGCATTAATCGGGGAATCGGGTGCTATTCCGGCGTTAATTCCACTTCTTCGGTGTAGCGATCCGTGGACGCAAGAACACGCTGTGACAGCTCTGTTAAATCTCTCTCTCCACGAAGAAAACAAGAGTTTGATTACAAACCATGGAGCTATTAAATCTTTGGTTTATGTACTCAAAACTGGAACAGAAACTTCTAAGCAAAACGCAGCTTGTGCTTTGCTCAGTCTTGCATTGGTGGAAGCGAATAGAAGTTCAATTGGTGCCTGTGGGGCGATACCACCATTAGTTTCTCTTCTAATTAGTGGATCCAACAGAGGAAAAAAAGATGCTTTAACTACCCTTTACAAGCTATGCTCGATAAAACAGAACAAGGAAAGGGCAGTCAGTTCTGGGGCTGTGAAGCCTCTAGTAGGGATGGTGGCAGAACAGGGGATGGGGATGGCAGAGAAGGCCATGGTGGTGCTGAGTAGCTTGGCAGCTATTGAAGAAGGAAGAGATGCAATTGTAGAGGAAGGAGGGATTGCTGAGCTTGTAGAGGCCATTGAAGATGGTTCTGTTAAGGGAAAGGAATTTGCAGTGCTTACATTATTGCAGTTGTGTGCTGATAGTGTTAGAAATCGCGGATTGCTTGTGAGAGAAGGTGGGATTCCACCTCTTGTTGCCCTTTCACAGACTGGGAGTGTTCGTGCTAAACATAAGGTTTGTGTGCATTATTGTCAGCTATTTAGGGTTTGATTACAGTTTTTGCTTTGAATTAATGTGATTTTACAGTTGAACAAATTCAAATTTATTCAACTTTTATTTCAAATTGTTAAATATTAGTTATTTGGGCTATTAAGCAATCTTGTTAGAGTGCATATCAAATGTGTAATTGAAGGACTTGTTAGTCTTAGTTATTAATAGCATTTGGTTGCTGTTGTTGTTGTTTATGGCAGGCTGAGACACTTCTTGGGTACTTGAGAGAACCAAGACAGGAGGCTTCATCTTCGAGTCCTTGAAGAATTAGCCCTTTCGAAAGATCTTTTATGAGAGGTAATTACTAATTAGACTGAGTGGTTGGTTGGTGTTGATTTTGTATATAGGGAGTTTTTTTTTTTTTTTTTTTTTTTTATGGTTTGTACAGTGTGGTTCATAAGTTCAGGAAGAATGTGGAGTCTACTGCAATTAGAGGAAGCTAGTGAGCAAGAGACTGACTTATTAGATGTATGATCTTGAGTTTTAATTAGATTTTGAGGTTTGTTATTATCATGGATTTTTAGAGGAGGTAATACTTGTTTCTCCTTTGTGGGTTTTTGGCCGAGTTGATGAAAATTATGCGTTTTTTTCCTAGTGTTTTGTTTAGATGACCCAAATTTCTGTTACTGATTATAGTTGATGTTTAAACTAGTGAAGATAGAGAAGGTATGCTACTACTTGGAGCATGTATTTTTTTTATCTTGGATTTCTATTTCACTAAATGAATATATTAGATTTTATGGATCATGGATTTTGTCATCTTTGAAGAAATTGATTTTTTCCGATTTGCTTGATCTCTTCTTCTATTGTGTTTAGAACTGGCATCATAGTTAACCTGTTCAAATGTTGACTTGAGCAACAGATACTAGAAAAATTTTGAAAACGAAAGGAAATTTATAATTTGGTATTTGAAAATTACATCCTCTTCTATCCTGTCCCCTTATCTGATTGTGTCTATTTTGTTGTCTAATAATTTCTTTAGAATTTTTTTTTTTTTTTAACATGTGAATGTTTAAATCCGTGTTTTTTAAGAATGCGAGGTCGGCACTTGACCATTAGTACTTCATCTTCCTGTAGTGAGTATGTTTAAATGTTCAAACCCATAATTAATTGATTATCTGCAACATTGTACCAAGTTAGATTTTCTTTATTAACAGAGATGAAAAATGAAATGCTTGGACAGTGGTTAACCTCACACACCATTGTAGGGGAGAGTATGGCCATCATTCGACCTACTAACTACTAACCCGACTGAAAAAGAAGGAAAAAAAGAAAAGAAAAAAAGAAATGCTAGGACAATGAAGGGTGTAAATGAGTCAAATTCTTCGAGTTGGACTTGTAAAATTCTCGAATTTGACTTGATTAGACTTTTATTAGAATCGAGAAGAGCTCAAGCTCATTGCTGTTTCGGCTCGACCCAATATTTAAATTAGTCTTCCTTTTATGACTGAAGATTTATAAATAGTCAAAGATGGAATGGATGAAGAACGTGATGAGTAAAAGTGAATATAGTGAATAGATGGGAACTGGGAATAAGGGCCCTGAGCTGAAGGTGGTTGTGTTTGGTGTAAAGTCGTTTTTATCTGGTGCGTGCTTACAATCACCACCTTTGATCTGTCTGTCTGTCTACTTTGTTTGGTTGTGTCTCTGCCAAAAGAAAAATAGCCACCAACAGCTTAATCAATGAAACCCCACATTAGATTTTACTTCTGTACGGCCATTATATATATATATATATATATATAATTTTTGGTTGTAGCTGTTGCTAATATATTAGCTGGCAAGAGCCTGTATATTATTTTGTCCTGCTAATTTCTATGGTCTCTTTCTTATCATCAGTATCACCTAAGTGTCGGTTCTTTTATATATATATATATATATATATATATATATATAATATTTCATTCATGTAATAAAATAAAAAGATACATCCTAATAAAAATAATTAAAAAAATGACAATCAAAATAAATATGAAATAAATTTTATTTTTAAATTTTATTGATCAAATTATCAAAATAATAATATTCAGCTTAATAATTATAATTGACATATTAACAAGAAAAGTATTCTATTTAATATTGATATTAAATCATTTCATTAATCTAATTTGTTAAAAATTAGATAAAAAAATTTCTGTATAAAAAAGAGAAATAAATTTTCATAATTAAACATTTATAGAAAAAGAGAATTCAAAATTTATAAATAAAAAATTAACAAATAAAATTAATATAAATAAAAATAAATAAATTTAAATTTAATATCAAATTTTATTCAAAAGATAATCGAAATAACTTAAGATAAAGTAGATACTGCAATAATTTTAAGGAATCATCATCGAAACAGAAAAAAAAAAAAAAAAAAAAAAGATAATAAAAATAGAGAAAAAAGATAAAGAAGAACGAAAAATCAGACAGAGGTAAAGACGGTAACGGAGAAGAAGGAAGACAAGAGGAAAGAAGGAGACAACGGGAGCTCTAGAATTATATTTTTGCAGAAAATATCAATATATATATATATATATTAAGCAAACAAGCAAAGATAAAAAAACAAAAATTAATAAAAAAATTAGGCAAGAGATGGAATGATAAATTAAGATATCCAAGCCTTGTTCTTGTTTAATTATGAAAAATATTTTTTATTTTTTATTTTATTTTCAATTCTCTAAATTTTTATTTTTTCAAATTATAATTTAAAAATAGAAAATATATTAAATTATCTTTTCATTTAATATTTTCTTTATTTCTCCATTTTCATTTTCACATCTAAGATTTTTTTTTATTAATAATATATGTATTAATAAAATAATTTTTAAAATATACAATAATTTTGAAAATTTTTAAAAATTAGTTTTTAATTTAGAAAATTGTGGTAATTAAACATTAAATTCTAATTTTTAATTTTTAATTTTTAATAATTTTCTAAAAAAATTATTATTTATAATTAAAATGAGGCATATGTCCATGGATTCTATAATATACTAATATATGTTTGGTATTCTTTTTTTTTCTAAAAAAAGAAAAGAAAAATAAGATTTAAGGAATAATTAATCTCATTATTATTTTGATCCAACATCTCATTAATAAAGTGGTATTGATGTTCGATAAGAAATAAATAAAGTAATGGCACAAATGTTGGGACATCTTTCCTTTTGTTCTTGTACATCTTATGATCATTTATCCAAGTGGAGGTCAGTGCCTTTGGCTTCTAACAACATTTTATTATTATTATTATTATTATTATTATTATTATTATTATAAAATTTTGTATTCCAATAAATAACTTTAAATTTTATATTGAAATAATTTTTTTTTAAATTATAATTTTGCAGGAAAAGGCTGTTAATTCAACAATTTGGTATGATGAATATTTATTAATAAAAACAATATAAAATAACTAAATCAAGTTAATTTTATTAAAAAAGAAAAAAATTTAATTTTTGATTTATTTATTTGCAAGTTAATTAAATTGATGTGATTCTAATCAGATAAAGATTAATGAAAGATTTAATTAATCATTTCAATATAATATATGCAATGTTTTAGTAAGATCTTCTCAAAATTCAAGTCGTCGAACTCATGGGACTCGTAGTTGTTAAGTTTTTGGGCCAGATTTGAAGCCCAACAGTTGCAAGTTTATATTTTAAATAATTGAGGATAATGTGATCAATGCAGATTTTTTATTTTATTATATATATATTTTTTTTATAGTATTTTTTTATATATCATATTATTTATAAAAAAAATTAATTATTTAATTATTTTAAATAATAAATAATATGATATATAAAAAAATAAATTTTTCATGTTATAACGTGACAATCAATGACTCCAAGTTCATTTTTTTAAAAATAATTGAGGATGATGCCACGGCATGCTCAGCAACTTTATTGAGTACTGATTTTGGAATTATTGAATTCAACTGAATAATTATATTGAAACTCAGAATAAAAAATCTAGTTAACTATTTGATATCTTTGAATCCAATTATCCAATCCAATTTTGTTATATTTTATTCAATACCATTACAAGTTAAAGATTAATGCCCATTATTATATCTTAATAACTGTTACTCAATCTTATCTTACAAGCCTATTTGAAAATTGTTCGACCTTTGGTGTCTTAAAATGTTCATTTTGATGATTATAAATAATTAATTAAAATAATAATTATATTTGTTTGATTATGTGCAAGAAATTCAATTCAAATTTGTAGATATTAGCTAAGTCATAGCCGCTACAAGGAAGTAGAGTCTACGACAAAGAGACAGCGTGGCATTGAATTGAGTAGAAAGCAAAAGTAGCGCCCGCTACTTAAGTTTCATAGTCATTACTAAGTTAAGTCGCGCCCGCTACTAAAGTGTAGCAGCTGTTATTAAGGGATACAAAGACCCAAGGACATTTCATGTCAAAGTCACTGCAGCTATAAGTTAAGTTGCACCTGCTTCTTATAAGTCGCAGCCGCTATATATTGTCAAAGTGGCTACCAAACTATCATAGTCACGATTAAATGGGGATGTAGTAGCCGCTACAAAGAAACTCAGAGGGACAATAATTTTTTAGAGAAATAGGAGATGAAAGTCGTAGCCGCTACAAATAGCAGCCGCTACAAATTGGTCGTGTTCGCTACATATTTAGATTTGCAGCCATGGAATTACAATTGTGAAGTTCTTCAGTGTAGAACCAGTAGCAACCGCTACATTTCAAATTCTGATAGAAAAATTAGTCATTGGAAAGTTAAAGATAATATTTTATAACACCCTAAAATTTCGAATCAAATTTTAGACAGTTCTCTTAATTACAGGTCTAATAATACCGGTAATTTTTACACTGACTGAAGAGTTAGTTCAACATCAAAGCTAAAGTTATTTAATACTGTAATACCCTAGGAAGCCCCATCTTGTAAGCATGAATTGATTCTCAATTTATGGTATAAAGTATTGAAATGATGGAAAATAATTTTAGAGACACAATTAGAAAGCAAATGCAAATCTTTTCCGGAAATCATTGGTATCGAGAACACTACCGGAAAAATAGTAGTCCGGCTAATTTAAGAATTTTTGACCTAAACCTAAGGGGATTAAATAAGTGAATTTTATGTGAAATTATGGTGAAAAGAAAGAGTTGAAAAATATTTTAGAACACTAAAAATAAGAGTAATGGCAAAATTGTAAATAAAGGCAACTTTGGGGGTAATTTTGGAAATCAACTATCTGGGATCCAAAAATGACCCAGAACTATTTTTAAAGGATAGAACAATTTAAAATATGGTATTTCACTCCCCACACTTGAGGTTGAATCTAAATAAAATAGACAGAATAAATTACAGAAAGTTTTGGAGTAAAAAATACAAATAAGGAAAATTTTGGGCCAAAAGTATAATTAACAAAGTTGTGGGACCTACCCATTCTAGAACTAAGCAAGGTAGCCGGACAAGGAAGAGGAAAAATGAAAATTATTGATAGAAAATGATTAATGGACTTATTAATTAATTGGAAAGATGACAAATCACCAAATCTAGAATTTTCTAATTGTCTTTTCTTCATTTCTTTTTGGAGTTGGTTTTAGTGTACAAAAGATAAGTGTTGGCTGCCATTTTTGGGAGAGTGGCCGAACCATATGAGGGGAGAAAAAGCCAAAGAAAAATGTCTTCCAACCTTTCCAATAAATCAACCAAAATTTGATAGGAAAAGATGAGAGAAAGAAGAGGAAGAAGAGGAAATTGATGGAGATTATGTGAGCTGTTTGGTGGAGCAAAAAGAAGAAGGAATTCCATGGTGCAAGTTTAAGCTAAAGCCTCCTAAACTTAGTTATTTGATTGTATTTAAGAGTTCTAAGGTTTGATTTGGCAAATAATTGAGGTAATTAAGCTAAAAATGTTAAGAATGAGCTAGGGTCAATGTAATTTCTGAATTCTATTTTGAGACAGTAATTTGAGGCTATTATTCCAAAATTTTAATGATTTAATTTGAGGATGGTTAAAACATAAAAGTTTTATATAAATGTGTAAATTAGATTTTTATAAAAGGAATTTGAAAGATTCGAAGTGAGGGAAGAGTTATTGGATAAAACCTGTGACTGGCCTAGAATTAGGGTTATAGAAAAATGTTATTGTGTTTTTATTGTACATAATGATAGAGACAGAATTAGAAGATGTGTTCAACATAAAAAGTGTTCATTATGTCTTATATATAATCCTGTAAAATGGTTTTGCAATTGGAATTGTGGTTTATGAGATATTATATCATAAGTGTAGACTATCAGGAATGACTGTTTAATAGAATATAAGTTACAGAATTGTATTAATTTGAGGACCTTAAATTCTGAATTAGAGAAAGTATTAAACATGAAAGATGATAATTGATGTGTTACATAAATGGATATAAAATGGTTTTATAATTGGTTGAGTACGGTATTCATTATAGGCATAGAAACAGGGCATGTCTGGATAGAGATTTCAAGACAATAATTTAATTTTAGAAACTCACTAATAATTATACATTGATCCAAAAATTCTGAAACTTGGATATGTTATAATTATATGTGTATATTTTTAATAGAGAAAAGAATTTCAGTAATTGGTTAAGTATTGATTGAGTTATTAGAAAAAGAACAGAATCTGCCAGAATAGGATTTCAGGCAGAATATAGGGTAGCAGGGCTAGTTATAGGCTTAAGTTTAAATTAACACCATAAATTGTGTAGTAATGATTTTAATATGAAATTTGGATATGTTAGAACCTTATATGTTAAGTTTAATTAGAAATAAGAATTGAAGCAATTGGATAATTGTAGAGAGAGATATGGGTAATGGAACACAGGCTGCCAGTAAGGATCTTTATAGGCAAAATCCTAGTAACTTGGAAATTTGAGGAATTTTTTTTAATATAAGTATAGGTAATGTAATTTTATGTTAAATAGTATCTAAATGAAAATTAATTAGATATTTAGAGTTGAGAATAAATAAGAGACGTGATGGGTACCAAAAGAGATAAGGCAAAGAATCAAGGATAAAGGAAAAGGAAAATGTTCAAGTTATAAGCTAAGGTGAGTAATGTATACACCATTATGCATACTCATGTTTTGATTTGTTGACCCAATGAGTATGTTTCCTTATTGATTAAATGTCACTTTATTATTGATGATTATTCTTTGATCTTCCTAAAGATTAAAATTTATCCGTATTTATTAATTGCTATTGATATTGAAATGCCTTTGGTGTTCTGATTGACAAGTAAACTAATGCGTATCGATCGAAAGTCATTGTACCATATTGTTTCTAACGATTATTGGCTATTGTTATTGATTTCCCTTGACCCATTTTACATGTGAATTTGATAGAGCTATCGCTTCGACAGGATAATGAGAATATACTATCGGCGATGTGCACATTGTATTACTGATGCCATAGCTAGGAAGGGCTATGGTCCTGGCCATAGGGTCTGATCAGCCTTATGCTTACTGATACTGATACTACTGGAGACTGTATGTTCGCATATAGTCCATACTGATATTACTGGAGACTGTATGTTTACATATAGTCCATCCCTTTATCTGTCTTATCTATATAATACGAGTATTGTTTACCTGATCATTGATTCCAAACTTATATCTTATTGCTTACCATTGATATTTTTATTACCATATACTTATATCTCATATATAATGATGTATGCATGCTCACTGAGTATTTTATACTCACCAAATTAGTGGTT
>CANXYC010674054.1:0-88270 GCA_948193065.1 Aleurites moluccanus
AATGGGGTTAATAGCTATTTGAGACTAGCTTTTTAATTATTCTGTGTTTTTTTGATTATTTCGAATCTCCATTTGTCGATTTTTGATAAGCACTTGATAATGTTTTTTTGATTACAGTTGTCAATATATCATTCCACATTTGATTATATATCCTTTTGGGGTGAATTGTCTCATTCTATATTTGATGAGATAATTTATTCCATTTGTATGTTCTATCCTGAGCGGTTGTATCATTCCATACTTGATGATACAGCTTAACTAGATTTGAACTTGGCAACTATAACATTCCACATAAAAACATGAAATGGTTCTTTTAAAAAAAAAAAAACTATTTAGGTCTTGTTCTTATAAAGAAACTTGACATTGATGCTTATTGGTTTTGACATTGATGCATACTATTATTGATATTAATGTATTATTGGTATTGATGCTTAATTGACATTAATATATCATTATTTTCAGTCATTGTGGTATTGTGCTAAGTTCTTTTTTATGAACTAGACATTTTAAAGAGTTATACAAATGATTGGATTCATATGAAATTTATATTTGGTAACTTATAGGAAATGACGAAAATAAATGAGCAGAGTTGAACTGGACTTCTGATGAGGATGATCTGCTTGATAAATAATTTCTCTATAGCTCTGGACTGTGGGAGACTATTATATTTTCTTTCAATTGAATAAATAGTTCACTTATAAGTGAAAATGCTCATTTTGATTGAGTTTAGTTAAATTCTAAAACTCTAAGTTGGTATACTTATTACTCAAATATATTTAATTTATTTGCTTCAGTTTAGTTTGTTTCTAAAATTGATAGTATGCTTAAAGAATTCATATTTTGAATAATGAATCTTTTTGTGATATGATGATTTAATATTTTATTTTGAAAATTATATTATCTATCTATTGAAAAATGCTATATGTAGAACATATGAGAAGATTATTGGGTATATTAAATAATCCTAATATATGTTCTAATATAAACCCTAATAGATAATGGATCTTTATAATGAGCCTAATGGGCAAGAGCTCATTAACTGGTTTAACCCTAGTGTAATCCTATATATGCTAGCTAGGGGCAACATGCTGGATATTCCAAATTAGATATTTAGGGTATAATACTTCAAATAATCGCATATTGTTTGACCTAAAATTTTAACAATATAAAGGGCCAAAAATGCCCAACAAAACAACAAACTCTAAGAGCCAAAAACCTCATATTTCACCCTATGTTGCCAAATCCTCATTTTAATGAATTAGAAATTCTAAATAATTATTTTTAATTTTAAAAAAATTTCAAATACATAAATTTAAATTTCATGATAAATAAATGCAGCTTGAATAAATTTATGAAATTAAGAATTTGAAATTTTAATTTTACATATTTTAATAAATTTTATGAATTTAATATCTTTCACTCTACGCATACTATTTATTTAAAATTTCAATTTTCTTGCTATTGTTACATTGTTTTTTAAGACTTCTTAATGATATTGTAATAATCTGAATATATATATGTGTGTGTGTAAAAAAATAATGAGAAACAACTTTGATTAGCTAAAGACAACTAATCAAAGGTTGTCTGGTTGTTGGATTAGGAACCAAATAGCTAAAAATTTGAGAGAGAAAGAGAAAGAAAGAGAAATATTGGACCATCGGCCGACCCTTGATCAAAGCCACCATCATTATCACCTTCTCCTTCCTTAGCAGTGGCGATCAACTTCAATAGCAACAATGGCAATGACAATGATGAGGAGAGAGAAGATCCCTACCTCCACCAATTTCAAGGTCGATCGCAGCCGTTCATAACATCTAAAACTGATGAAATTAGTGTAATTCAACTCATCATTGAGGGCTTTCTATTTATACAAATTTTATCCTTTGATAGTGATCAAATAATGAGATAAAAAAAGCGAGGAGGTTAAGTTTCTTAGCAGATTTCAGTGTAACGATGGCAAATAGAGGAAAGTTTTAGAATTCTGGTGACGAGGCACTTCTAATGGTATCCTTCCCACCTACAAGTCCTTCGACTATACGCCGATCATGACAAGCGAATGTTTGGATGATATTGGAATGGCATTGGACTATATAGGATTTATATTACGAATATATTATGATGATTGAGATATGTTAAGCTTGAGATATTATGAGCTATAACTAATATATGATAACTGCAGGCTTGCTCCTTGCTCCTTGCTTATTGTTGATGCCAATTTGGTATTATGAACCAATTAGATTGGCCATAACTAGTCGATTGACAGCGGAGAAAATGAGAGGGAAAGAGAAGGAAAATAGAGAGAGAGTAGAAGTAGAATGAGAAACTAATTTGTTATTTTGTTCTTATCATTTTTTTTACAGTATAACCTCTTATATAATCCTAATTAGCTAGCTAAACAATGGATTATAACTATTAGGTCACAACATTACTCTCTCTAATGAGAGTATCCTTGTCCTCAAGGATAAGAAAACTAAAATTTGCAAAAAAAAAAAAAAAAAAAGGGACAATGCAAAAGGATAACAACTCATAGTGTTAACACCTAGTGGCCTTGCTTCAATCAAATTAAAATTGCCATATTCAAAGTATCAAACAGCCATTATACACATTTCAAGTGCTATAACAGCTGTGATGTGGTAGTGCACCTATATAACATCTTTCCAAAACTAAACAAACCTTGAGAACCAAATTAGTCCAAGTGAAAGATAAGTCAAAAACATGATACCATAAAATGACATGAGAAAAATGCATTTTTCTCATGTCATTTTATGGTATCATGTTTAATACAACAACAACAGCAAAATATGAGACAAATGATATCCTAATGAGTAGAGGCATAACTAAGTATAGTTTCATAAGGGCCCTAGTCCCCCAAGGCTAAAAACCTCCATGTGTGTGTGTGTGTGTGTCTATATATATATATATATATATATATATATATATATATAATTTTCACATTAGCCCCTCCTTAATTTTCACATGAGCTCCCTATTGTTTTTTTTTTCTTTTCTTTCCTTGTTTTGCCAAAAGCCCTTGCTTGAATTTGTTGTTTTAGCTAAAATAAATAGATTTGCAGGTGCAAATTTGCACCATATATTTCAATTTTTGTTTCACTTCTTCTAGATTAACTATTCTTTTTTGTTTGACTATACTGCCCCTCCAAGAATCTATTAAATGGACTACTATCATTAAATTAACAGAGTTGTATTTTTTTTTCTTTCCTTTTAAAAATAATTGATCTGGCATTACATATGTATCTATGTGTGAGCATGAAACATACTTATATATGTGAAATTACAGTTTGATATATTAGATTTTAGTGCTTTCTAATTTTGGCTCCCAAGTTCAAAGTTTTAGTTCTGTCCCTGCCAATAAGGTGAACCCTGCCAAGAAAAGAGTTGGAGTTCCTTTCTTGACTATTGTTGTAACATGTGCTTCAAGAGCGAGATTGGACAGGTTGTTTGGATCAGATATGTTGAAATATAATTTCTCATGATTCATATCTTTGTATGTAGTAGTAGTGCAAATTTGTTCATGGTCAAAATAAAGCTCTGTAATTGCATTGGCTGACCCTTGCCCATCTTTGGCCATAAGGTTATAAGCATTCACAACCTCCACTCCTAACTTGAGATTATTCATCGAAATCATTATAAACTTTGGATGAGAATAGGAGATCATATTATCTTCAAAAGGTGATTCACATTCAAAATTGTAAGACATTTTAACAAATTCATACTTAGAACCCTGAACCAGTTCCATAAATTCATCAGCCCTTCTAGTCTTATCATCATGTACTTGCTCATTACTCATTGTTGATGCCAATTAGGTGTTATGAACCAATTAGATTGGATATAACCAACTTATTGGCAACTGAGAAAATGGGAGGGAAAGAGAAGGAAAATAGATAGAGTAGAAATATAAAGAGAAGTAGAGTGAGAAACTAATTTGTTATTATGTTCTTATCATTCTTTTACAATATAACCTCTTATATGGTCTTAATTAGCTAATTAAACAATAAATTATAACTATTATGTCGCAACATTAGGTTACCACTGTCTGACTTAGTCTAGTGATGGTTGCGACCTGTATATTGAATATTAAGAGATAGTTTTAAAATTTAAAGAGTTAAATAAGGGGACTGACTCATCAAATTGAGGTTTAATATGATTTTTATCGACTAATTCATATCATTTAATGATTATATGATTATATGTCTATTTGGCATTATACATGAGCACTATTCTTGTTAGATTGTTTGTATAACACCAAGATTGTATATTGGATTGTTTCACACGCTGAGTTAAGGTGCTCCTTTATGTCTCCCTATATTTTAGACTGCAACTCGAGCTTTCATGGGAGATATTAATGTTAGCCCTCTTAGGCTTGACGTTGATTTTGATGATAACAAAACAATATAAATATGTTATTTGTACTAACAATTTGTTTGACTTGATTGAGGCATGAGAAATCATGACTATTGTTCAAACTATAGAATTAACACATTTTAAGAAAGTCTATAGAGTGCACATGCTAAGTGGGAGCAAAATTGAAGAAGTGCACAAGTTAGATTGCTGAATTTCGGTGAGTCGCGGGTGCGATGCTATGAACAAGTTTCGTCTCAAGTGTGACAAAGTCAATCACGGCCTTGAAAAGCTTCTGGTCGCGGGCGTGAAATTAAAATCAGAATATCTCAAAACATCTAGTAACTTTAAGATGAATAATATCATTCAGTCATAGGCGCGACATTATACCGTCACGGGTGCGATCAGATAAAATCGCAGCATTGTCCAAGCTCAGTCGCGGGCATGAAGAAGCTCAACCAAGTTTGAATGCTGAATCTTGCAATTAGTCGCAGGCGCGACAGTTTCAGTAGTGGGCACTACTTGGTAAAATCCAAATTTATTCTTCTTCCATCTAAAAAGGTGAGAATCTAGTCGCGGGTGCGACGCATGAAGTCGCAGGCTCGACTCGAGGAAATTCAAAGGCACGACTCTGAAAAACTGATAGATTTGCACAAAGTCTGATTTGATGCTAAATTATGTATAAATTGGGAGAAGTTATTAGAACAAGCCATATATGGATGTCAAGATATAGATGTCTAGTTTTATGATAAAAAATTAGATTTAGCATTTGACATTGGAAAATGAAGATAGGAATTTTTGAAGGAATTATGCTCAAGCTGGCAGAGTAGGACAGAGTAGATGGGACAACTTGAAAATATTGCTGGGAATTATAAAAGAAGAATTTGAGCATGAAATTTCACAAAATTGGAGATCTAGATGTCTAGTTTTATATGGAAAAAGAATCAAGTCATTTCGAGTTCTATAGAAGGAGAAATTGAAGAATTAATGAAGCATACTCAAACTGTCTTATAAATTGGAGCAATAAAATGTTATGATTTTTTAGGACATTAAGATGAATTATTTTAGAGTGAGTTAAACTACAAAGTTGTAGTAGAATCTCAAAGTTTCTAACAAAAAAAATGGTGCTTGATTTGGAGCTTTATAACTTGAGATATGAAGAAAAAATTTCGCGGGTGGGACATTTCTTCAAAAAGATCCAGTAGCAAAATATTTTTTTATCGCGGGCGCGACTCAAGCGTAGTGGCCGCGACTGCTACGATTCTGATACAAAAATAGCCGTTGGAAAGGGTTTTGACAGCTATATTTTGGATCCTAACAGTCATATTTGATCCAAGGCTATAAATACAAGATAGTATGAAGTTCAAACAGGTTGGAGAACTTGAGATTAACAAAAGATTAAGTGAATGAGATATTAAATGAAATTAATTCTTGTATTTACTTGAAATGTGCTAAAATTGTTTAAGCACCTTTAGTTGTGCTATTCTTTGAGTGTTGAGAAAATTCTTGTAAGGGATTTTTCTTTTTCTACTATTTTGTATTTCTATTAGGTTTTGTGAGCCTTAGAAAACACTTGTATAGGTTTGAGTGTAAGCCTTTGAGAAAACACTTATAAAGGTTTTAGTGTGAGCCTTGAAAACACTTGTAAGGTTTGAGTGTGAACCCGTAAAACACTTGGATTTGATCTTGCACCAGTAAAAGGATCGGTTAAGGAAATTCTCAAGTGTGATCTTAAGGAGTAGATGTAGGTAAGGTTGCCGAACCACCATAAATCCTTGTGTTCTTTCTTCTTCCCTTTCTTTCCTTCAATTAAATTTTTATTTGGTGTTAATTCCGCAAACAACCAATTCATCCCCCCCCCCCCCGCTCGGTTACCAAAGGGACTAACAATTGATATCAGAGCTTGTACTCTTTATTGAGGATTTAACCATCCAAGAGTTGATCCTATGGCAACATATAAGAGTTTTGCATATAGAGTAGATAGACTACCATTTTTTGATGGTAACAATTATAGCTTTTGGCAAATAAAATGGAAGAATACTTAGATGTTTTAGATGAGGATTTATGGGGAGTTGTAGAAGATTGCTTACTTATTATAAAACCTAGGAATTTATGGCATGAGCATGAGTTGAACCAATTTGCATCAAACATTAGGGTCATGCAAATTCTTAGAAGCTCATTAAATGAGAATGATTACAATAGAGTTTCTTCTTGTGTTAGTGCTAATGAAATATGAAATTTACTTGATTCTACTTATAATACTAACACCTCTTGTGATGTTGATGAAGCTTTAAATATAAGCACTTATACTCGTCAACAAGAAGAAGAAGATGATGAGCAAGAAGAAAAAGACGATGAGCAAGAAGAAATAATACTACAATCAAGAAGATATAGTAGCATGGAATGCTCAACCTCCACAAGTGAGGAGGAAAGCAAGGATGAGGTTGCAAACTTGTGCTTCATGGCCATTGATGAGCACACTACTTCTCATGAGGTAACATCAAAACCCTCAAACTCTATTGATAAAAATTTTTCATATGATAAGTTAATAGATGCATTAGAAATCATGTGCATTGAGGGTGAGAAAATAAAAAATAAAAAGAAAGTGTTCAAATGTCAAATTAATAATTTGAAATATGAAAATAAATATTTGAACAATAAAATTCTTTCATTGATTTCTACCAATAATGATCTTGAAAATGAAAACAAAAAGCTATTAGTGAAATCTCAAAATTATGACCAAATTTTGAAAGAGAATGAAATTCTTAAAAATGATTTAAGTAGTTTAAAATCATCTCTTTCAAAACAAGAAAAAGAAAAAGAAAGTATGATTTTTAAAGCTCCATTCAATAGATATCATCTTTCTTATAATTCTCATGGTCATAATTATAAAAATAATCATGCCTCTAACAAGAAAAAACATAAGCATAACATTCATAGTCATAACCACAAATTTAATGGATATTATTATTCATGTAATGGTTATGGACATAAATCTTATTTTTGCAAAATAAAAATGCATCATTCATATAGAAGTAGAAATAATATGACATTTCTCAAATATTATTCTTATTACAATAAATACGGGCATATTATTTATGAATGTGCCATTAAATGGAAGCAACAAAAAACTAAGTTAGTTTGGGTTGTTAAAGGCACAAAGGCTAACCCCCATGGACCCAAAGAAAAAGGGTACCAAAAGTGCATTCTTCTATCTTTTCTATGCAGAAATTTTTAAAGAAGAATGATGGAACAAAAATGATCTATCTTCCCCCATATAGAAGATATGGTGCAAACAAATCTCATGCTTATAGAGCATGTGGAAATGGAAGGGCACATAGGCCATGCACCGAGGGATATGAAGCTTTCAATAATTGGAGAAGCTCATATGAGAGAAGGCACTACTAATGGAGTAATGGTAACAAGCCTCAATGGAGGAGAGCTTGGTAAAAATAAGTATACCTCCAACCCCCTTTGCAATTCAAATAATAAGTATGCTTTGAAATTGATTGAATTGTATATTTGAATATGTTTGAATGTTTAATTTAGTATCATGCTTGAATGTGTTTGTTGCATTCATTCAATGTGTAAGGGGAAGAAAATGTTTTTAGAAATTTTTCAAAATTTTTGATGATCCTTTGAATCCCTTGAATTTTATTTGATTGATTAAGGGGGAGAAAGTTTTATAATTTTAATTAGTATCATTGGTATGATTTCATTGGTATCTCTCTAGCATTTCAAATTGACATAAATTATTTTTTAAAGGGGGAGAACTTGACCTTTTTAATGATATCAAAAAGGGGGAGAAGTGTGCATATACAAGTGTTCATATTTAAATTGGTATTTTTAAATGGTTAAGATATTTTGCTTATTTATTTGAATACTTATATGCATGGTTTTGTTATCATCAAAAATGGGGAGATTGTTAGCCCTCTTAGACTTGATGTTGATTTAGATGATAACAAAACAATATAAATGTGTTATTTGTGCTAATAATTTGTTTGAGTTGATTGAGGCATGAGAAATCATGACCATTGTTCAAACTATAGGATTAACACATTTTAAGGAAGTTTATAAAATGCATATACTAAGGGGGAGCAAAATTGAAGAAGTGCACAAGTTAGGTTGCTGAATTTCGGTGAGTCGCGGGCGCGACCAATTGTAGTCGCGGGTACGACGCTAGGAACAAGTTTCGTCACAGGTGTGACAAAGTCAGTCGCAGCCTTGAAAAGATTCTGGTCACGGGCGTGACACTTCCCAGTCGCGAGTGCGAAATTAAAATCAGAATATCTCAAAATATCCAATAGCTGCAAGATGAATAGTATCGTTCAGTCGCGGGTGCGACCAGATAAAATCGCAGCATTGTCCAAGCTCAGTCGCGGGAGTGAAAAAGCTCAACCAAGTTTGAATGCTGAATCTCGCAATTAGTTGCGGGCGCGACAGTTTCAGTAGCGAGCGCTACTCGGTAAAATTCAAATTTATTCTTCTTCGAACCAAAAAGAAGAGAAGCTAGTCGCGGGCGCGACTCGAGGAAATTCAAAAGCACGACTCTGAAAAACTGACAGATTTGCACAAAGTCTGATTTGATGCTAAATTCTATATAAATTGGGAGAAGTTATTAGGACAAGCCATATATGAATGGAAAGATATGGATGTATAGTTTAGGAAAAAAAATTAGATTGAGCATTTGACATTGAAAATAAAGATATAAATTTTTGAAGGAATTATGCTCAAGCTGACAGACTAGGACAGAGTAGATAGAACAATTTGAAAATATTGTTAAGAATTATAGAAGAAGAATTTGAGTATGAAATTTCACAAGATTAAATCTCTAGATGTCTAGTTTTATATGGAAAAAGAATCAAGTCATTTTGAGCTCTATAAAAGGAGAAATTGAAAAATTAATAAAGCATGCTCAAACTGTCTTATAAATTAGAGTAATAAAATGTTATGATTTTTTAGGATATAAATATGAATTATTTTAGAGTTGATTTAAACAATAAAGTTGTAGTAGACATCTTAAAGTTTTCAATAAAAAAACGGTGCATAATTTGGAGTTTTATAACTTGAGATATGAAGAAAAAAATTCACAGGTGCGATACCAAAAGTCGTGGGCTCGACATTTCTTTAAAAAGGTCCAGTAGCAAAATGTTGTTTTTGTCGTGGGCACAACTCAAGCATAGCAGTCGCGACCGTCGCGATTCTAATACAAAAATAGCCGTTGGAGATGGTTCTAATAGCTGTATTTTGGATCCTAACTGTCATATTTGATCCAAGGCTATAAATACAAGATAGTATGAAGCTCAAACAGATTGGAGAACTTGAGATTAACAAGAGATTAAGTGTTTGAGAGATTAAATCAAATTAATTCTTGTATTTACTTCAAATGTGCTAAAATTGTTTAAGCACCTTTAGTTGTGCTATTCTTTGAGTGTTGGAAAAATTCTTGTAAGGAATTTTTCTTTTTCTATTATTTTGTATTTTCATTGGGTTTGAGTGTGAGTCTTAGAAAACACTTGTATAGGTTTGAGTGTAAGCTTTTGAGAAAATATTTATAAAGGTTTTAGTGTGAGCCTTGAAAAGGTTTGAGTGTGAATCCGTAAAACACTTGGGTTTGATTTTGCACTCGCAAAATGATCGGTTAAGGGAATTCTCAAGTGTGATCTTGAGAAGTGGATGTAGGCAAAATTGTCGAATCACTATAAATCTTTGTATTTTTTCTTTTTTCCTTTCTTTCCTTCAATTAAAATTTTATTTGGTGTTAATTTCGCAAACAACCAATTCATCCCCTTCATTGCTAAAGAGACTTATAATTAATTATGATGAGTCACCCCTGCTTTCCTTTTTTAGTAGTGGAATTTTTATATATTATTCTTATATGTATAATTATGGATTGTAACATGTTTAAATTTTAGAACTCTCCATTATTATTCCATTATGTGCAGTTACCATATAGAATGGTTAGATGGTTTTTTGGATGTATTTGTATGAGTATGCTTAGTTATGAAGGTAGTGGAGTCTTGTCATTATGGTTATATTATGTTTTGTTAAGTAAGAACCTGATGATAATGCCTTGTGATTATTGAGACTATAGTTTTGAGTGACAGTGATATAATATTATGTATAATTTCTAATTGATAAGTAGACTTGTAGCTTTGATTTGTAACTGTTATAAACAAGTTATTATAGTTTTTTTTTTATTTGATTTAAAAGATCATACTGACAATAAATTTTAAAAATTTTAAATTTTTTCATGTTTAATATCGATTACGTGCCTTTAGAATCCCGCAGTGATAGATATGGACATTTATAAAATCCATTGTCTAATATTATTGTTAACTAAAATTTAAATTACATATAATTAACAAATTAAAAAATTAATTATATTTATTAAAAAAAAATATTTAATAATATTAAAATAGTGCCTAAAACTGAGTGTAATTTCAAGCTATAATAACTATCAAACAAATAAAAAAATTACTTTTTAACACAAAGAAATAACTAGAATTTAAAATTTTATTATTCAATCCAAAAATATATTGCCATAATATTAGTTAGTTTCTTCAACAATGCCACTATCAATGCAAACGGTGGGTTTATACCCTAATAATTTTCATAATTTTTAAGTTTTATTTTTTTTTATCAAGAGATATTATATAATCATTATAAATTATAAGTGTTAATTATATAATTAATAAATACTATAATTTAAATCAAATAAAATTTACAGTAAATAAAAAATAAATTTTATTTATGAAAGCAGGATTCGAATATGTGACCTCTTTATGGGGAGGCCTCAACCTTAATATGCGTGACCTCTTATTTTAAGCCCAATAGATAGTTATACACTTAATAGTCTAAATTAAATAAATAATAGAGATTTTTATAAAAATATAGAAAAAATAAGAGAAAAATTTATTTTTATAGTTGTAAAAATATATTTTTTTAAATTATTACATACCTAATAAAAATTATCAAAAATATAAAATATACCAGACATATAATAAATATATTTCATACATATATTAAATATATATTAAAAATTATATTTAAAAAAATAAAAAAAATCATATATGATATAATATTCTTTAAATAATAACTAAACTTTAGCATTTTGTTCCCACTGCAATTATAATAATTTAATTACTTGTAAGTTAATCATTAATCATTAATCCATAAATCAAAATTCATATAAAAAATAAAACAACGTTGCGTGTACTATCCTCTAAAGAAAAACCCAAAAAATGGGTCCCAAAGCAATGTGGAAGTAAACAAAAGCAATAACGTTAGTGAAAAAAAAAAAAACATCGGAGTGGCTGGGTAACGTTTTATAATGTAACTAGTAGTTTTTTTTTTCTTTCTTAAACTGCTTCATCAAATTTAATTTGATTATTTTTTTATAATTATTAGTTATTAAATAGTTAAATTATTATTATTTCTAAAAACTTCAATTAATATTTTTTAAAAATCTCATATTTATTTAAATAAAAATTAAATTATTTATTAAAAATAATATTTAAATTAAATATTAAATATATTAATAGCTAATGATTATTAAAAAATTATTAAATAAAATTAAAACATATTTTTGCTATTCATATAACATAAAATTAATATATATTTATATAAATTTATTTTTATATCAATATAAAAATATCTTTATCTTATTTAATAATTTTTCTTAATTATTAATTATTTATTGCCGGCTAATATTATTTGCTTAAAACTAAATCAAATGGGTTTCCAGCCACATCAAATAAATGGGTTGAGAGGGTTGCTGTGTATTTTTACACAATAATTTCTCATGTGTCTCATTTTAACTACTTAAAAATTTTTATAAAATTTTTAAAAATTATATTTTGATAGTATTTGATATAATAAATCTATTGATATATTTTTTATGCTAAACAAAAATTATTTGGATAAGAAAAAATATATTAAAAATGCGTTAAATCTAAACCGTTAAATATAATATATAAAATTTTTAATATATTTTTTTCTATTCAAATGATTTTTGTTTAGCATAAAAAAATATATCGATAGAAAATATAAGTTTTAAAAAAAAAATTTAAATTTTTTAAATAATTAAAATAAAATACATAAAAAATTACTGTGTAAATACACAGCAACCAAACTGTGCCCACATTCCTCTCCTTATCTCATTCTTTTATTTATTTTTAAGTGCACCTAACACTGATCACACCAGCACTAAAGCACTATAGTATAAAGATAAGTGTATTTTTGTGATTAATAAATTTAGAGTAGATTCTTGTCTGCAATACTAAAAAATAAAAAACATTGATCAGACCTTTCCTCCCTCACCAACACAAGTCCACGTGTAATTCATCAATAGTTTTGATTCCGGTTGGGTCACAGCCACGGTTCCCTTTTCTATTCTTTTTAGTCCGGCTTTACACTATTCTTGTTCTGTCTTCTCTCACAGTCTCTCTCTATTTCTCAATGTTAATTTTTTCTCAGAGATTGATAGAAATCGGTTCCAATTATCGATCATGATAAGGTATTGATGGAGATTTGGTTTTGTGTTTTTCTTTTTTGATTTCTCTGTTTTTTTTTTTTTTCTGGTTTTGTTTAAAGTACGTTTGTTTCCTCGGAAAATGATTTGTGGAAATCTTTCTGAGAAATGAAATTTCGCTTTTTGAGCCTTTAGTCTTTGTCGTAATATCTGTATATATATTTTTGTTATGTGGTTACTGTTTAGCTTCTGGAAAAAAAAGTTTCTGTTTTTTAGTTTTTTTTTTTTTCTTTTTTTGGTCTGTTTTAGCGTTTGCTTTGTTATTTTTGTATGATCAAACATCTCTGTTTAACTCTTTTTTTAAAATAATTTTTGTTATCTGTTTTGGTGTAAAGTTTTCATATATATGGTTTAGTTGCTGAGAAAATTTGTAATTTATGAATTGGATTTCATTATTTTTGGAGTATATGAAATGGTTTAACTGTACCTCGATTGTGAAACTGTATTCGTATGGCAAGCTATTATGTGAGCTTATTATTCATTTTGTTTATGAAAAATAAATTTTTCTTGAATCAAACAGGATTTATGTTTGTAGAACTCGTGAAAAGATTGATTTTTCTGATTATAATGTATTTTTCTTTCCTTTTTTTTTTTTAAGAAATTGATGTGGTTCATTTGTAATTCTCAAGCAATTACATTCACATGCTATTAAGATATACTAAATTTTATTAAATCCACTTAGTTATTAATGATCATGCAAACCTTCCTTGTAGAATTACGTTAATGTAAATGGGCTAGTTAATCATTCTTGTTTTTCCTTAATTTGGTGAAAAAGAATATACCTTTAATTCTGTCGGACGCTTTCATGGTGTTTTGAATTGATTGAATCTCTGAAATATTAGCCTTATTGGTTCTGCAGCATTTGGTGGGCTTTGATGGTTTCAATAGGCAATTGTAGCTTATAACTATAGATTAAAATTTTATTTTCCAATATGGTGCATTGGAATTTCATATATTTTCCAATGTAGCTTTGTTGTGTTTACACTTTTGGCTTGAAGGTGATATGAATGCCATTATCAAAAGCAGAATGTTAGATTTGTTTTTACCATAGAGTAGAACGATGTGTTGATTTTAATAATTTTTTCTGGAGAAATTTTTTTTCTTGGGGTGATGGTGGCCTCTCAAATAAGTGGTATATCCCCTTTATATGCACCAAGATATGCTGAGGGGTTCACCTTCAACTCTAAATGAACTCTCCTTCTTGACTGCTGTATGTTATAGCAGATGGTATTGTGTGGTGCTTGCATTTGTCAGTGGTGCTCACATACATGATTTTCTATTGCATATTTAATCCATCAAAACAAGAAACTTTTAAGAATGCCCTCAGAAGTATTTTCAACAATTCCTTGTTGAAAGAAATAGTCATTCTATAACAAGGAATTATTGAAAATAATTTTCCAGAGGGTATTATCATCATCATAATGTGGGCTGAATACTTATTCTGCTGCATTGTTTCTGATTTTTACAGGGTGAAGTAGAGTTCATATTTCTATTTTTGGTAATTGAATGGATTAGGGTAGTGTACTGCTGCAGTTTTTATGACATATAATTGATTACAAAGTATTTCCTCGATGGGGGGAGCTTGTTCTAGGAAAAGAGATCAACTGGACACTGAAGATAATTTACATAATGGAATTTCTAGAAGACATAGCAAAAGTGCGATCTCAAAGTGGTTGGCAACTTCTTTTTTTAGACCTGCTTGTGAACTGCAGCGGGGTAATCAGAGATGTCCAGCCCTCATGGAATTGTGTATCCGAAAGATACGTGAGGTATATTCTGTTCTATGACATATCAGAATCCCCATAATTGTTTTCCAAACATGCTGATTGCTTAAGCTTTTTACTAACACAGGATATAGATAAACATACTACATTTTCCATGCTTCCAAGGGACATTAGTCAGCAGATCTTCAATGAATTGGTGTATTCTCAATGTTTGACTGATTTTTCTCTTGAAGCTTTTCGAGATTGTGCTCTCCAGGTAATTTCTATTGAGATCTTTGTCACTGTTTGCATTTTTGTTGTTACATATTACTTTATCTGTTTGTGGGTCTCACAGGATCTTCACTTGGGAGAATGTACTGGGGTTAATGATAGTTGGCTGGATGTTATATCTTCACAAGGCATATCTTTACTTTCTGTTGATCTTTCTGGTTCAGATGTCACTGATTCTGGATTGATTCATCTAAAAGACTGCACAAACCTTCAAGCCTTAAATTTTAATAATTGTGATCAGATTTCAGACCTTGGACTTAATCACATTAGCGGTAAATTTTCCTTTCCCACCATGTCATTTGGTTTTCAATTCAGAAGCACTGCAGTGTTTTTTTTTTTCTGAAGTCATGGAAAATGGTGTAAGACAAAAGTAGGAGTAATCTAAAGTGACATATAATAATAAAAAAAAAAAGATGAAAGGGAAATAGAAAGCAGAAAAATAGGAGTAATCTAAAGTGACATATAATAATAAACATAGTGATCATAGTGATTGTGACATGCAATGCTACAATTCCGATCCTAAGAAAATTAGAATAAAGGGGAATCCATTGTCTTGCTCTACATGCTGGATTAGTTGCATTTCTTTTAGCCAGCTGACCACTATACTTTAGAGGACAGCCAAGTGTAACTGGTTAACAAAACTCAGACTTCCATTTTCTGTATGCTTCTGTGGGCTTATTTGAACATTTCTGGTCTGCTTGAAAACCTCTTGAAAAGCAATTTTAGATTGGTTGTCACTCTTTCTCATCCAGACCTTCACCTGATGAGTAGTAGTTTATGCATGGATATAGTTTGGCATGCTGCTAATCTAGAATGATTATACCTCTTGTTACTCTGGATGGTTGGACCTTCATTTGAATTTGTTGAGGATGAAGCTTCGGGGTATGGCATGAGGAGAGATATCTTAAAGTCTTAAATAGTTGGTTGCGTATACTGGATAAGAAATAGGAAAAAAACTGGTTGTTTGTTTTGGTCGGTTTTTCCCATGTTCAATGTCATATTCTAACAACTAATGAAAGTCTGTCACTAAAACAGTTCTAAATGTAGTACAAGGTTTTACAGCTGACTCTAATAATTTGAGATTGAGGTTTGCTTGAGTTCTCACTCTTGTTGTGGTCTGTTAATGCATTTGGTTGCTTGAAAATTATTATACTGGCTCACGGATGCTATGTTAGGTTAATTTCTCTTTCATGAATATTTTAGCTATTTATTTCCATTCCATCCATCCTATTAGTTTGGAAAGTTGTTCGTATCTAGTTGGTATGCGAGTGTTGCAACTTGAATAAGACAAATTTTAGGTGAATTATGTGGAACAGCATTTCAGGCAATAGGCCGACCACATAAGCTCAGTAACTAGAAGATGATTTCTTGCAGGCCTATCTTTCATATCAAGCTATAGGTATTTTTGCACGTAGAATTGATCTACTTTGTTAATTGCAAAGTTCGCTGTGATAACCATTGAAAATAATGATCCGAACTTGTTAATCAACTAGCTTGTCTTGAATCAAATGTAAACAAAAAGGTTACAAATTGACTGAAATCTTTCTTGGATGAGGTAGCCTTTAGTGCATTCCTTTACTGTGACCAGCATTGACTTATTTGTATTCTTGATGCAAAAGTTGCTGTGATTTATTCCTTTTTGTGGTATCCCAATAACAACTGGTTCTCTTGCTCAAAATTCAATTTGTCTTTTGTTATCTCCTTTCCTTGTTAAGTTTTATGTAAAGTAGGATGGGGGAAGCGTTCTTCTACTTCTTCTAACATCATCATCAATTTCCTCCATTGTCTTTGGACTGGTGCATTGAATGATAGGTCAATGTTTTGGCATCTTTTTTCCCAATCAGGACAACTTTAATCAATATTGGAAGTCCTTTATACCTACTTGAACCAACAACCTCCCCATTCTTGATTTGGGAGGTGTGGGTCTCCTTTATGGAAAGTGGGGGAGTTGTGAGTCAGGAGTTTTTTCTTTCCTTTCTTTATTTTAAATGAAAATTGAGCATTACTGATTTATCGCTTTCTTTAATGCATAACCCAGTTGATAGTTGCATCTCTAAAAGGAAAATTGCAAGTTAAATTTCCTCTTCCTTCAACTCTGACCATCCCTCTAAATATTGATTTATTTTCATTCATTTATTTATTGTTCTGTCTTCATTGAATTCATTCATTCAGTTATTGTTATATGTCTTCATTGAATTGACCTTACTCTTTATTTATTTTTTCCTCTTTTCTCTTTTTGCATGTTTTCCTAACTCATTGCTCTGGTAGTTGTCGGAATGAACATGCAGCTATAATTGGAATTAGGTTTTGTAATGGTGTTCATGAAAAATCTGCAGGACTCTCAAACTTGACAAGTTTGAGTTTTAGAAGAAACAATTCAATTACAGCACAAGGAATGAGGGCCTTTGCTAGCTTAGTTAACTTGGTTAAATTGGATCTGGAGAGATGTCCCGGCATTGATGGTGGTCTTGTACATCTGAAAGGTATTTTTCACCTTTAAAGAGCCTCTGATTTTATTAGACAACTTCATATATTTCTTATTTATAAAAGAAATGCTTGTTTTTTCAGTACTTTAATTTTGATTTGGGTATTGTTCTGTTATGGCTCTTGCTCATTCGGGTATGACTTGTTTGTTGAATACATATATTAAGTTTAACTGAGATGGCTTCTGCAAGGATCCTGTATAGTTAGATAAACTTTCATTGGGCATCCATATGATTCTATGAGTCATTCATATCCATTCTCTCTTAAACAGCAGTATTAAAGAAGTGTTTGTGTTCTTGTGTGCATGTGACTGGCTTTCACATTGCAGATAAACATGTACATGCATGCTTGTCTCTATCTGCATTTTATTGTGAGAATCATACAGTTTGTCATATGTTCATGTATTGTATGTCAGAATTTTATTTTTGAAATCCTTGAAAGCTCTGTTTTGCACATATCTATAATGTGCATATGCCATATGACCTGATGATCTAGAATCTGTAAATTTTTTTGTATTATAATTCATATATAGCTATTCAGTGTATCTTTGCAATATGCTGTGGGGATTTGTGATTGAAGAATTGATGATAATGGAGATTGAACTTGGAGATTTCAAGTTGTGATATTACCTAGTGAGGGATGTGTTAATATTTTAATTATTGCTGATCTGTACCACTTTCTTTAGGTTTGAGGAATTTGGAGTCTCTTAATATCAAGTGGTGTAACGGCATAACAGATGCTGATATGAAGCATCTCTCAGGTAATATGCTTTACACCCTTTCTTCCATCACCTCCCTGCACACCAAAAAAATGCACTAGATATTTTAATGGTTAGTTTAACCAGTTTGGTAGAATTTTGGCGGGTTGATGTTGCTAAATTCTGTCTTGCATTGAGAATGCTTCTTATTTATGGCATGAAATCACTCATCTCTTACCACCTTAGAATGTGTCTTCAAGAGATTTTGGACTTTACTCATGTGGCATGTAAGTAACAGGGATAGGAATTTGCAAAACATTCGCATAACATTTAGCTAGTTTTATTTATTGAGAGATGTTCATGTGAAAATTGAATCTGTTAATTTCAACTTTGATCTAGTAAATTTTTCCAGCCTTGCCTGCTGTGCAACTTGCTCATTCAATTTTTTTCAGGGCTGACAAACTTGAAAGGATTACAAATTTCCTGCAGTAAGGTTACAGATGTGGGCATTTCTTATTTGAAAGGTATTTAATTTTCTGTTATGTTTGTGTTACTATTAAAAATAGCAAAATTATCCCAAACTCTTGGAAACATGGACCATTCCTTGCTTTGCATAGTGAGTGGCAGCTGTTTAATGTTTCTAAGAGACATAGGACCATTTGGGAAAACTTTGTTTTAGGATATTAGGGCTTGGCCTTATAGAGAAATCCAGAATCAGAGCTTAAAATTAGACAGAACTGAATTACTATAGAAATTTAAGGGAATTTAAACAAACAAAAATAAACTACTAGCATCACACTAATAGGATCTAGGATTCGCCCCTATCACGAAAGTATCACATTTTTAAGGGTTAAAATTGCATCACATGACTCAAAGATAAAGCATAATTTGCTGGAATTTATTGAATGAGACTTAAAAATAAAGCATTACAAGCATGAGTATTGACCCATGCTACTCCTAAAACTTAAAAGGTCAAGGAATTCCAAAATTTGTCTAATCCTAAGTGGTTGGACTTCTAAACAGAACTAAGGGAATAATGTTATCTCAAGGCAAAAAGGACTCAAACTAAGATTCTAAATAAAAATTAAGGCTCCCAAATTGACAGATTTTCCAGCAAAGCTAGCAATTACAAAATTGCTCTTGTTTTTAAAGTATTTGACTAACAACTTATTTATCTAAATAAAATAGGCATATAAATATAACTCAAATGATTAGAAATATATTGTATTGTCTGAAATAAATCCTAGTTGAGATCTGGACCATAATTCTAAAATTTTCAAGTCCTTGAATTTGAATTTTCTCAACTTTCTTGTCTGCATCATTAGAAAGAGGCTAATTTGGTTGAACTGAAACTTTTCATTCGTGCATGGCCTTTGAAAATTCTGTTAATTGAGCAGTGTCTGTGAGATAGGTGTACTTCCTAAGGAGCTACATTGATATCGGTTACATGATACTTACTTTTGATAGTTAGAGGTGCACAGTCAGTAGACAAGTTCTCTCACATTTTACGACCACATTATATAAGAATACTGCCCTTCAGCTGTTTGACTCGACAATTCCATTATATTGAAGTTAATTCTTACACTTAAATAAGAGGAAAAGGTTGATTACTAGTCGTATGTTTCAGGTTTGCATAAGCTTAATCTATTAAACTTAGAGGGGTGCCCAGTAACAGCTGCATGCTTGGAGACTCTCTCAGGTTTGCATTTCATTTGACCGCTTAACATTTCTATTGGTCATGACACCTTTCAGTGTCAGTATCATGGCTTGCTGCTATTCACTTGCTTAGCAAGTTTGTGAGAATATAGTTCTGATATTGGTGACATACTATGAACCTGACTCATGTATTTTGTCTGAAATAGACTATGATGCTTGGTAGGCTTTGTTTTTCTGTGACTGAATGCGGGTAATACAATTTGATTAATGTTTGTGGATATGGATCAGATAGCCTCTGTAAACTGTCTGTCTCTGTTAATCTTGTGCTAAATGTTGGATTTAACCTGACTTTATACTTTACCCTGTTTTTGTGTAGATCTTGCTTCTCTGGTGTATTTGAATCTTGACAGATGCAATCTTTCTAATGATGGATGTGAGGGTTTTTCCAGTAAGTACTGATATAATTCAAACATATCCTGTTGGTAGTGTGTGTTAAAAGCCCAGCTGATGCTTCTATAGTTGAAAACAACAGTTGATTCTTGCTAAAACTTTACAAATGATCATGCGCATATGTATGCCTTGTCATTTACAGAACTCAAAAAACTAAAGGTGCTAAACTTGGGCTTCAATGACATCACAGATGCATGCCTGGTACACCTGAAAGGTAGTTTCTTTTTCACTTCTTTTTTTCATACTAAGACTTGATTATAATTATTTCATGTTTTTGTTACCGGTTACTCATGGATAAGTTTTCTGGATATTAATTAATTAATAAATGAGAGATGCCTTAAAAAGATGAGAATGTGTGGAGGCTAAAGCAGAAAGTAAGTAATAGAAGTGCCAAAAATCATGGATTTCCAAAAAGAACTGAAAATTTAACAAGGTGGAAGAATCTTATTTCCTCTGATGCTCCTCTGGTTCATACAGAGACTGCCTCCTCCCTTTAAAAGCTCTGAACTTTATTCTTTCCATAAACTGTGTCAACCTAATATTTGAACTTTGTACTAAGTTGTGCCACTAACTTTCCCCCTTGAATTTCTTTTGCCCAGAATACATGCTAAACGAACATTATTATTGGAGGCTTTGCAACTTAATTTTGTATTTGGTTGTCCGCAAAATGGTTCTAAATTTTGTTCATGTTTACAAATTGCAAAACTATCAGCAGAAAGTCTTGTTAGCTGTTCCAAGTTTATTGAATATGTTGAACTTTTACAGAATTATTATATTGCTATGTCCAGTGGTTAATAAACTATAAAAAAGTTAAGTTAGATGACTTTTTTAAATATATCTTTTTACATTGTTTTGAGCAGGTTTAACAAATTTGGAGAGCTTGAACTTGGATTCTTGCAGAATTGGTGACGAGGGGCTGGCTAATATGACAGGTCACTAATTGGTTTGCCTCTCTTTTTTTTATTATTTTATATGTGCAAGCACATATGATTTGTTATCAATAATCAAGAGTATGGTGGCAAGTTTTTGTTGACATAAAGCCAGTATTTTTCATTAGAAGCCTTGTTATGTAGCAACAAATTGAGGGAGAGCTTTGCCTAAGCATTGTTCAAAGTTTTTTTTACCTCAGCATCTCAATTTAACATATATATATTGCTTCCTGCTCAATTCTTTTTCTACTCTCCTCTTTTTCCTGCATCAACATAATGATGTTGTTTTAAGTGTACCGTGATGCATTTTCATGATTTTCCCCCCTTTTTTCCTCTATCAGATGTGCTAATTTGCCAAATATTGTTTGCTATTTTAGGGCTTCAACAATTGAAATGTTTAGTGTTGTCAGATACTGAAGTTGGAAGCAGTGGGCTGCGCCACCTATCTGGTTAGAAATTTATTTCCTACTTGTGAATTGATTTGTACAATCAGTTCCAAATAGATATTCTTTTTTCCTTCGTTGATTGTGTACATACGATTTTTTTAATTCATATCATCTTTGTGATTGCTTTCTTTTCATTGATTGGAGATTCTAGTCGATGGTAGAGGGTTCCCTCTAGTTGTCAACTTTGCTTTCTTAGGAGTCTTTAGAGTTACTGATTTCATTCAGCTGTTTTATTTTGGATAGCTACTTCTGAATTTGAGATGTTCTTTTCTCAATTTGAATGTAGCCTGCGAGTTCTGTCAAGTGAGTTAGTGAGATCTGTTTGGACAAGGGACCCTATTTGCCTCTGTAGTTCTGCAAAGCTCAGAAAAGTAATATTTCTTTTTTGAAGAAAGCTGCAGTGTATAATTTTCCAAAATTTATTTTATCAAGAGTAGGCCACGAGTCATAGGCCAAGGTGGTCATAGGCTGATCTATATAAGCAAAGATTGTAGGCAATGCACAGCCATTGATATTAGATATGATACTGGAATTAGTTTGAGAATCTAGGTTGGCTGAAGGAACAACATATAATATGAATGCTGTACTGCTCTTATGAATGCAAGGAGCAACATATAATATGAATGTTGTACTGCTCTTATGAATGCTTTCATCCTTTTAATTCAACTTCATCTAAAGACTTTCCAAGTTCATTTGATAAATACCTTAATGAAGGAAAAATATCCGGAAAAGGCTACTTGAAATGAAGTTTTTGTTGGTTGCCTGCTAAGCATAAGAAGCATAATTTATATCAAATATCAGCAATCCAGTTCGACTTTACCATACAACTTAAGAGGAATCGATGGGTGCCTTACAGTGCATTTGTGTGCATATGTGCTTGAGCGCACCAACTGTTGGATGGGAATTTTTTTGTCACTGCCATCTGACAGCTGGCATGCTTATGCACATGTGGTCTCAAGTACGCGAATCATCACCAGGAATGGAATCCAAAGTCACAGGTTGAAATGATTCTTAGGAAAAGTTCCTGCCAGGATTTTTCTTTTTTAATTTTTCAGCGAGAAAAGAGAAAGTGGAAAGACAATTCTGTAGTGGCCCATTTGGATAGATGAGAATTTGGAATGAATAGGGTATTTCAATGTGATGTTATGTTTGTCGTTTATGGATTTTAACGTGAAACACATCCAAGTCCACCTTCATATCAAATGCACACCTATTCAAATGGACCCTAATGGAATATGGAAATCATGATATTAATTTTAATATTAAGATCTTCAGGGCTTGATTATGGTTTTGATGCAAGACAAACAAGTTCAAGGGGCAAAGAAACTGTACTTTTGTGGGTATTTTCAGTGCATGAGTCACCATAAGGAAGTTCCTTTAGAAATTGCTTGGTGTGGAAGATAATCAAGCAGTTCCTACCATATTTTCTCTCCTCAATTCCTATTATGAACTTGTGTTTAATATGCACCCAATAACCTAATATTTTCTTTGTTCATATGCCTTGCATGGTCTAATATTTTTATATTTTGTCTTTCTTTTTAGGTTTGATCAATTTGGAGAGTATAAATCTGTCATTCACTATGATTACAGATGATGGTATAAGAAAATTGTCTGGATTATCATCTCTTAAATCACTTAATTTAGATGCACGCCAAATTACAGATAGTGGACTTGCAGCCCTGACAAGTAAGTGGGAATAGTGCCTATAAATGTTTTGTTAAATGTTTTGTTTCTTGATATAGTTGATTCCTTAAAATCTCTTCTATCCTTTTTCTTTCAATTCAAGTGAGCTTATTTTTTGGTATGGAATTTAGAATTTGTAATGGTCAAGCAAATATATTTTCACTCTGAAGCACCACTTCTCTAGTTGCTTTCTTGTCGCTTTTGCGATCAAGTCGTCTAGCGGTGGCATCTAGAAGTCTCTAATATATATATATATATATATATATATATATATATATATATATATAGATATATATATATATAAGCATATCCTGGTTACAAAATTTATTTGGTTGCAGTTTGTTACAAGCCTTAGCACTCAAGAGGTTTCTTCATTGTAGAAAATTTGGTTCATCTATCAGACTAACGACAGTCTCTACATTATGATTGCGAGATCCTATTTTCATATGATTTTTCTCTAAATGCCTTGAATTCTCCTCTCATCTAGATTGAAGACAAAATTGGATCTTAATCAAGTTTTATTTTAATTGAGGTGAACTAGTCATTGTGAATCAGGAAAGGGATGGATGATTTGAAGTTAAATAAGCGATAGAAGGCTTGCATATTGAGCTTACAACAGAAGAAATAAATTAATTTGATGAGAATATTTGTAGTGGAAGTTTCTGTAAAGTAATGCTTGATTCTTTGTCATGGAATTTATGTTTATGGTTTTTCTTTAAGAATGTTTACCATATTTATAGTAACTTGTGGGAGTTTATGAGCAGCAATCTAAATTGTATGTCATAAAATTGACTTTGCCTGAATCATGCAATCTAAAGTGAATATCTTTTTTTTTTTCTTTCTATTCTGAGTACTAAGTGCATGCAACTTGATCTATATTTTGGTGTTTCTCTTTGCAGGTTTGACTGGATTGAGACATTTGGATCTGTTTGGAGCTCAAATTACAGAGTCTGGAACAAACTATCTGCGAAGTATGCCATACAGTGCTGAATGCACAAGGAACATCAAACATCTTGTTTAAAAAAAAAATGAAAGAAAAGAAAAAGCTCTTGCCTGTTCCTCATGTCTTCTCATACTATTCTTCAATTGCTTGTTCTTGTGTAGATTTCAAAAATCTGCAGTCTTTGGAAATATGCGGTGGAGTATTAACTGATGCTGCCATAAGGAACATCAAAGATCTTTCATCCCTGTCATTGCTAAATTTGTCACAGAACTGCAACCTAACAGATAAATCATTGGAAATGATTTCTGGTAATTGCTGAACCACTTTGCTTTTAATGTATCACCTCACTCCATTTTCTTGTGTTGGGTAGGGGATTAGAATCTCATACCTATCTATGATCATGTATGCAGGGTTGACAGGATTGGTCTCTTTGAACATGTCAAATTCTCGAATAACCAGTGCAGGGTTGCAGCATCTGAAGCCACTGAAAAATTTAAAATCATTAACCTTGGAGTCATGCAAGGTTACTGCCAGTGACCTTAAAAAGCTTCAATCAACTTATCTTCCTCAAGTGGTGAGCTTTCGGCCCGTGTAGTTGAGGAGGTAAATATAGGGCACGAGGGAGCTAAGATGTTTTAATAATAACATTAAGCTTATAAAGACAAGTGATGAATTGTACATGTGGGTTAACCTGAATGATTGTCGTGTGATGCTCATTGAAAAAGGATTTGCCTGTTACGTGAAGCTTTCTTTCATGTTGTTCCAGTATGAAAGAAATTGTAGATAAGCTTCCTTGGCAATCTTTTGAGCTATGGTATATCAGTATATAAAAAAAAAAAAAAAAAGAAAAACAGAAAAAAAAGAAAATCTTGTATATATTCTTGGACAACAGCTGGTATTGAACTGCAGTTTCTGTTCAATATTTCAGCTTCTTTGCACAGTTCCGTAACCAAATTCCATTCGTGTGATTACTGAACTTTTTATATTCAAATGTATTCATGCACATTTCCAATTTTTGTTTATTTGTTGATTTTTCCCATCTCTGGAGTTTGATGTTTGCCAATGCATTCTCAAATCTAAAATGTCGCATCTGCAAATGAGGAGAGTTTTGGTGGTGGCTAGACAATGGGATACATTGTCATAATTAAAATGTGTGATGAATCATATTTCTCGCTTTATAGCTTGTTTGGTATATGTATTTGACATTATTAGCTTTGCTTAAGTTGAATTTAACCAAATGGAATTTATAAATTAATTTTAAATTTAATAAAAAATATATTCTAATTCAATTTGTTTATCTATTTTGTTAAATTTTTTAATTCAAATGCATAAGAAATATGATATGATTCACCTTATACAATTAAATACATAATTTTATCAAAATACAAATAAATATTTATTTTATTAATTTCAAGATATTAATATGTTTAATTTTAATACAATTAACCTATAATTATGAGCAATCAACTAGTTTTAGTTACTAAATACTTTTGATTCTAAACTGAAAATCCGATGACTTAACTAAATTTATCTCATGTCTATCCACTATGTTGTTGCTATGGCCATTTGTCTTACCAGTCCAATTCAGGTTTGAACTTGATCCGAAAATACCTGGAAATAGTTTTAAACTAGTTTTGTTCCAATTCAAACCAGTGAGAAACCAAATTCGATCCGCAATTGGGACTTGACCCTCTTCTAAATTTAAGCATTAGGTCATCTGTTCTTAAAATTCAAATCCAGAAACAAAGCTATATCCTGCCTTGATTTTATGATTACTTGCGTTTTTTTTAGAATAAATTAGAATTTTTCATTCATGTATAAATTAATACATCTTAACTTATAAATACCAACAGAAGTATAGAAATATTAAATTTACTTGAAAAATGGTAAATATCTTTACTATTTTCTGATGGAAATGATAGAATAATTAAACCGATAACTCAAAAAATTAAAAAAAAAAATACCATTTAGTGGTTATTTCAAGTTATAAATTGACTTTTCTTTTTTTTTTTTCTTTTTATTTTTTTTTATTTTTTTTATTTTAAGTAAACCATTAGGTATATTCCGTAGTTATATTGGATTCGAGCTAAAATCAAACTTCAATCAGATGAATTTAATAAAACTCTTTCAACACCTATTTTTTTTATTCACCACTTAACTATTTAAATCAATATGAATTAGTTAACTGTCTTAGAGTTTGATTGCTTAAATATTAAAAATAATTCACAGGCCACCATCATAAATTCCAAAGTATCAAATAGTTCAAGAACTCAAATTCTCATATAGAAAGGACATACTACAAGTTTTGACCTATGATGATTACATTATAGTCTAAAACAATATGAAAGTAAAATCCATTTCATTTAAAAATAAATTTTCACATAATATTTTAATTATAAAATATGATACTAATTAATATTATATTCCTAAACAAAATTTATAATATATCACAATGGTATCAAATTCTCTCATATCAAAAATAAAATAATAAAACTATAAATAAATTTTATAAAATTCGAGGAAATATATTTACACTAAACTATCATCCGTTACAATAATATGTCTTATCCATAGTTGGGATTGGGGTTGTTAGAATATAAAATATAAAAATTAAATATATAAAAAAATCTCATATTAATTAAAAATAAAAAATTATGAATTCACTCTCAAACCTTAACAAGTTTATTAAAATTCTATATAATATCATAGTACATATAAAAAAATTTAGAAAATAACTTTCTCAATAAATTAGAAACCAAAAACTTTCTTAAAAATCAAACAAAAATTACTTAATTATTAGTTGAAAGGGAGTATTAAAATATAAAACATAAAAAATAAATATATAAAAAAATCTCATATTAATTAAAAATAAAAATAATATAAACTTAATATAAAAATGAGTTTTTTAACCTTAATAAACTAATTTTTATATCTAATAAAATATTTTTAAGTAATAATTATATATATATTTATCTAATATTTTTTCATAATCTTATATGACTTCTATCACTTTTTAATAGTTAATAATAATTAAATTTATATATATAAAATAATATTTATATATATGTTATATCGATTATTTCAATATGATTCGGTATGATAGAGTTGGATTTGAGTATCGAATTGAATATGAAAATAAGATTCATAATCAATTTAAAATATATTTTTTTAATACAATTTGATTTAAGGATAGTCAAATGGTTAACCTTGGATTTTCTAGAGATTTTCAATTCAACTAGTCGGTTCAATTTTGTAATTCTATGATCCATGTATAGCCTAAAAAGAAGCCAGTATTATAGTTACTAAAACTCGACACTCAAAAAACTTATTGAAATTGGGAGTTCATATTCATTTCATTCTCCAAATTGTGGAGCTAAAATTAGCAGATAGAAAACAACTGAATTTCATGTGAGGAATGAGTAAACAATTTTATACTTTTATTTTATTCAGGGGCAGAAGAACTATTAAGATAAAAGGGTTATAGCCTCCTAACTCCATCAATAGTTCATTAAATGTAATTGATAATGAATTTTGAATATTTTAAACTCAAATTTTATGAATTAATAAATATACAAAATTTATATTGTAAAATATGAATCTATTATTATTTTTTTATTTAATTTTGAACCCTTGATCATATTAGATAAATACTAACTATGATTTAAACTAAAAACTACCACTCAAGAAATTAAAAATAAATAAATAAATAACAAGATTGACTTGGGGATTTCTTTAAAATTAATTTGGTGATTTAGAAATTTTATGAAATCTCTTTTCTTATTTATTTAGACATTTTCTTTTTCTAACTAATTAACTTTGCTTATTTACTCAATTTATATATAATAATATATAAATTAATTTTTTATAGAATTGTTAAGAAATTCACAGGAAATTTATCATCAATTGACTTTAATAAATTAATAGAATGCGAGTTCTTTTTCATAACTTTTTTATAATTTTTTAAAATTACTAATATAATTTAATATCGTAGTAATATTTTTTTATTTAATAATTTATACTCTTAGAAATTATTTTGAAAACGTTTATGATGATAAAATATTTGCAATAAACTCTTGGCCGTAGGATTCCGCTCTGATTTCATCAATGGTCGATGTCTAATATTTCCAAGAAGACAGGAAAGGGAAAAAAACAGACGAGGTTTTCATTAAAATGAAAATAGGAAAGTAAAAGAAGATGCTTCAATATTTGAGGATGCTTTCTGAACCAAATAATAAAAATTTCAAACTATTAAACAATTGACAAGGGGAAAAAATAAATAAATAAACACAGAACAAATAAAAAAAAAAAATCTTCAATATATTTCTTTCTGAAAGGGTGAAAAGCATTTCACTAGTAATATTTACTACAGCATTTACCTTACATAGGTATCTGACAAAACATGCTAAATCTACATCTTTTCCAAGTTGTTCCTCTAAGTAAATTACATATCATGAACCTCAACTGCAAACAAAAATTAAATCAACATAATAGGTGTGAGAAAAAGGTGGAAGAAAACAAGGGTATATAAAGGTAAACTTAAACAGAAAATTATAAAGCCAACTTGACTGAGGGTAAAAGGAAGATCTTTGAATAAGTCTAGTGCATCTGCCCACTAATTATGGATTTTGTAAAGGTAAATATTACTGTAAATTCAAAATCAGTTCATATTGCAACATTATACACGAGGTTGCGAGGGTTTTAGTTATCCAACTAAAAGTCTGTAACTGACTAAACAAAATGGTTTGCACTGAAAAAAATTCATTTCTTTGGGCTGTCACACTTTAAAAGCAATACTCAGAAAAGTATAGAAGACACTCATACCTAACTTAGGAGTGGGCCAGCAAGCCAAGCATGTAAAAGAACTTGTGCTCTGGCAGTCATTCAATCATCTCTGGACTTGATCTGAACCTGAAGGTCCAACAGAAGGAGCAGCTGGCACATTGCTTGCTGACCCATTCTCAGCAGGTGGAGGCACACCCCATTTTCCTTCAGATTCAAGGGGTTCAAAGACGTGAACCCCACCATCAGATAGTCCCAGTGCAAACTGATTTGCTTCTTGTGGATGTGCAGCTATTACGAGTGGGTATACATTGGAACTGCAGTATGGTAAACAAGTGTTAAAATTGACATGGGCTGTTACATAAATAGGAGGTAAAGGCACCATTCTTACTAAACCAAGCTAGCAACGGTCATTCTACTTCAATGAAGAATCATAAACAGAATTAACTAATAATATAACATCCCAAGAATGACTGTGACAGATGAAAGATATTGGAATGTTTAAGCACACTTTGAAACTCATTCCTGGTAATTAAGCACTATCCACAATAGAAGATTTCAAACATAATCAAATTTATGTTTTCTCTATTTTTTAAATATTTCCCTAAGGTAGGAAGGATACCAAAATTTTAGAAAAAGTAAATAATAGTTTCATAATATAACACCACTTGGTCTATGCTTTAGACCATTTGCCTTCTCTAGAACAACATAATAATGAGATATTCCACCTTTAAAAAGGTAATTGTGCGCAACAATAAGGCAAACCCAATTTTATACAGGGCGTGGACCAAGGCACTCCCCATTGCAAAATGATGGCTAGTCTTATTTCTGTTGTGCTATTGAGCATGACCAGGAAAAAAAATATCAGAGAATAACCAACAACAGGCATGCTACAATTCATAGGAATTATTTCACCACCAAATAAGGAATTATTGGTTGCCAAAAATTATGCATTTTGGGTATAAAATAGGGTCATATTTGCACTTTTTCCCAAGCTATATCGGAACCAGTCATCCAAGTAAGGGGGAGATGAATATAAGTAGACCTACATTGAGCAATAGTGCAAGAGTGTTACCTGACATTAGCAGGAAGATAAGAAGAAGGATTGATGCGACAACGTAATGTCAAATTTTGAGCAATAAACACACACACTGTTGCATCTAAGAAGCAAGCGTATACCAGCTGACTATCACATGAGAATGTTGCATAAGAGATTGGTGCAGAAGATTCACGAGTGACCCACTAAAAAAGTAAAAAAATTGAATTAAGATCAAAATGGTTTTATGTTGCTTTAACGAGTTCAAAAAGAGACACAAGCTACCTGCTTTGCACACTCTAGTTTTGTTGCTTCATATATTGCAAGCTGAGTCTCATGTACAACCAGGAATTGCATCTGGTCCTGATGAAACTGTACACGTGTGTCTGATTGTACTGTTGTCCTCCCAGCTGGAACCTGCAAAAATCTTGTCTTCTGTTTTTCCCATCCATCAGAGTTCCATACACATAGCTGGAAAAAGAACACACTGGTGTTTAGCAAGCCGATGTCAAAACTTTGACCAGCAGTTCAAACTTCAAAGTGAGAGACCCAAAAGAAAGGAGCCTCCAGATTTAGGAATTCTAGCTTTTCACATTTGAACAAAGAAGTGTAGAAAATGTAAAAAGTTGAAAATAGGAAAAAGTAGTTCATGTCATATAAGGAGAGAAGAAAATAAATTCTTATCTTTGTAGCATTTAAAAAAAAATGATAATAACGAATTATTTTTCATAATGCCTGAAAATTTATTGAAGCACTGAATTATGTTATTGGCAAATCATTACCTGAGCATCTGCTCCTGATGAAACTAACACGTTCAGCACATGGGAGAAGGCAAGGCCAGTTATTCTTTTAGAGTGGCCTTTGAGCTTGCTCTTGACCTGCATCAATAACAATGGTACTAAACAAGAAGTGTTTTTCCTAACATGAATGTTGAAAATAACTCTTCACAACAAGCTTATACCTCATCTACACGAACATTGTAGATCTGAATTGTGGAATCATCCATGCCAATAGCAATTATATTATTATCTTGAGGATGAAAAGCAAGAAATGTTGCAGCAGGTGGTGTTGGCATGAACGTTGTCATTGTCTGCACTTGCTCATAAGAAGAAGAATTTAGTCAAAAGAAATTGAAAGAAGAATCCAAATTAGATCCAAGGATTCATGCAGTACCTTAAATGTCATCATATTGAAAAGTGAAATCTTTCCTCCAGATGCTGACATAACATAAGAATCATTTTTAGACAAAGCAAAGCAGGGCACAGCCTCTTCAGGGTTAGTATCAGTAATGTCATTGGTCATCAGGATGCCACTTGAAGGTTGCCATAACTGAGGTGACATATTGGCAGTCGCCTATAGAGTGAAAAATCAATGTCAAGGCATAGTGGAACTTTTAGAAATTTAACTAAAATACAAAGTACATGATTGATGAAAAATATTTGATGTTCCTATACCTTGCCAGTTGAATTACGGTCACTTCGTTGCCACTTCCATAGCAGATGAATTGCATTTGACGCTAATGCCAAAATGGCATTACCTGAATTTGTATAAATTAACCTTGATATCTGCAACAATATTAAGAAGAAAATTAACGAGGTTATCATCAATGGAAGAAGGAAATATCCAAACAAAGTTTTTAAGTGGAGGAATTCATGAGCCAACTTGATATGGAATCATAATCCAGTCCACTGAATTAAGGCCATAATTCATTCAGGGGCATAGTGATAATTCATTCAGGGGCATAGTGAGCCATTACCCACTGCTAATCCCACCAAGCAGGGTTGATTTGGAATAACAAGAAGAAAACAATGTTTTCTTAACTATTTAAGCAAAGAAACTTATATTTGCATAAATCCTTTTATCCCTCATGGAGATATTACTTGCTTAAATTAAAGGTAGTCCTTCTGAGACATTTCAAGCCATATATTAGCTAATAACTATAGCAGAAAGCTTTTCATTTATTGCTTGCTCCTTGCACCAAGACCTATAAGTCACTAAAAAAAAGGGAATATACTCTTCATACACCTTGAATTCACTTCCTCAGAAATTATAGGGTCAAATTTTATGGGGCAAGATAATTTTACATTACTTTTTATATATTAACAGCATTTATACACTTGCAAAAGCTGAATATTATGAAAATACTGTACTTCCTATGAAGTTAGTATGATGAGGCTCACAGGTTCCCCAGATAGTGCTAATTCAGTTTAGCCCAATCAACATCTTCATAAGTTAGTCCAATTTGTTGCTCCCATCAGGAGTTCTTAAAATAATTTCAAAGTTCATCACTTAATGTATACTCTTGTATCATAAATCTAAATAACATTAAACAATAAAAAAATGCTTCATAGAATTTCATTAATTGCAAGTACATTAATTTTTAAAATAGCTTCACTTGACGGTTGCCATATTGAACCAATATGTCTCAATACTAAATCACATCATAAAGGTAAATGTGTTGGCATTAATGAGAAGGACAGTCCAAGCAAAATCCAATTTTAAGGTAGGAGCATGGATAAGGAAAAGATGCACCCCCCAGTGTTAGGTTCATAATGCATCTGAAGCTTAACTAAGATTTGCACCAGTTAGAGTACATTGTCATGAAAGCATCCATAAAATAAAGACACAATATCAGTCCAAAGTTCTAAGGAAAATAATGCTGACAAGAATGCCCGATGTAACACTCAGAAATACTACAAACTAGGAAGCACAAAACAACTCCATATAAGGAGAGCAAAACCCATTAGAAATTACATAGAAGGAGATCAACAAAAGGAGAGCAAAAACCATGAAAAAAATCACTGATCTCATAAAAGTAAGTAAAATAATTAACGATTTTGGGCTGTCACCAGCCAAAGTTGCAGGCAATAGCCTGGATCAGGTATCACAAAGATGCTGACAATAAGGCGAGAGAGATAGAGACAGAGAAAAACAAAGTGAGAGGTCACGCTAAAAATAGCTGCTTTTTTATTATACCTTGGTTTCTATATATGTCTGAACTTAATTCAAAAATATTAAACTCGTTTTCATTTTTATTTCAATTTAAACTTAAGTATTTATACTAAATATTTTGATTTCGTTAATTTAAAAAAAAAAAAGACGATAGAAATATTAGGTTCCACATGCAGTTTTATTTTTGATTTTCATAATTATCATATGATTTTATTGCCATATTATGTTTCATATTATTTTCATTTGTAATTTTATTTTATTAAAAGAATATAAGAAATAAATATTATAATTTAAATAACTTTTTTTTCTTTTTAATATTATAATTGTATTATAAGGTAACTTATGATAATCTTGATCCATTAAATGCAAAGAATTTTGGTAATATTTTTATTCTTAAGCATGCCATGATTTTTTTTATATTTTTAATGTAATATAAATAAATAATAAAATAAAAATTATATTTTTTTTTTATTTTTTATTCATATTTGAAAATTTTAGAAAGTTTGTGAGAGCTTCTCATTTTTATTAGATTTTCTTACAAAATTTTATTTTGCAATAACTCTCCCTCGTAAGTTCCTAATTTTACCAAAAAATTATGTTTCTATTTCAATATTGTTACATATACATATATGGATAGATTAATTCATGATCCAAATTCAGTAATTAATGTGAGTGAATCGCTGAGGAAAGGAAAGCAAATGAGAATAAGATTCTTTTTCAATTTGGCTTTATTGCAAGAACAACTTTGAAATATGTGAGCTTTTGATGTGATCCACTGTTGAATGCTAATGCAATATGACGTGCAGTTTCTTTTCAGCTTTTCCACCATCCCAATTTACAAATTTGTCCCCTTGTTTTTGTTTCTTGCTTTCTTTAACTTATTTTATTTATTAATTGGGAAAAGATTCAATTTTAGATCTAAAGGGACAATATGGGAATTGCACAAATGTATAATCTATTAATACATTAAGTGGGCCACGAAAGAGTAACTAAAAAGACAAAAAAAAAACCATCACATAACCACTTGCTAAAAGGATCTCCATGTTAAATCACATTATTGAACAGTAAAAATCAATAATCAAAACGACAGCATATAGTTTAATGGGTTATAGGAAAATAGGGCACAAAAGTCATTTTAGAGGAGATGAAGCGCTGTTCCAGGGAACAGTGCCCATCACCCACTTTTAATGTTATTATAGATATAGATGACCATGCAAGACGAAAATGACAACTATCCTATTATCATCCATGAAAGTACTTCAGGGACAACAAATAGATATAGAAAGAGGACCGAATGAGAAAATTTGTACCTTGTTTACTCTCAAGTTCTCAGGAAGCCTTAAGGACCGACATTGAGATGGTTCACTGATTTCAGTGAGCTTCCATATCTTTGATTTGTCATTAGATTCTTCAGTTATTCTAGGTTTCACATCTCCCAATGTCCGAGCATCTCCATTCTGCAAAAATCAATTTTCTTTAAATAAAATGGATGACAAAATTCATATGGTACTAACAGAAAATTCATTTTACCATGCTTGTAGGATATAGTCTACTTCTCATAAATAAAACATACACTTCTAAAAGCATATGAATCTTTAATTGTGTGATTGAAGAGTAGTTGCTATTCAAGTTACTAATAGTGTAACATTATAATGCTGAATATAAAGAACAAGCACGTCAACCAACCATTCCAGGAATGGTAATCACAGATGCATTTCTGTCTGCAAGTCCAGCACTAGTTGCAGCTGCTGCTGCTGCCGAGATTGGGTTAATTATAGGCTGCACAAGAGAACACACGTTAGGCAAGACTTGATTACTAACAGGTAAACATAACATAACAAATAATCTAATAATACCTTCAAAACAGTTTCAGATGCTCGTGAGGAATCATAAGAGATCTCAAATGAGCGCAACAACCTAAAACCATCTGAATTTGACAATATTTTAATACCATTGTCATTGGCAGAAACTGCCAAGAGGGTACCATCTTTGTTGAAGCGGATACGTGGACTTGCCTGATAATAAGTAAAGCCAAAATTGAGCCCCTATCATTCTCAAAATATGCTCTTACAATTATTAGTACAAAATGAACTTACTGGAAGGCCTCCATCAGCATCAATTGACGTCAAAAGTTGAACATTATCCATATCCCAGAACTTGATAGAGAAATCATCACCAGCGGCCAAAAATCGGTTCTTTGTTGTATCAAATTGCACAACCCCTAAAGAACGTTTCCGGAAACCTTGATAGGTCCTTTTCACATTACCTTCACTTTCATTCCATTCCACAATATGTGACTCCCCATCTTTACTTGTCCCACATGAAAAGAGCCTACAGTTTCCACACAGAAACCAGAAAAGGGAACCAATGAAAATTCAATGTCAGTTAGTCCATTGACCAATAAGCATCAAAGACAAGTGTTACAGGTACAATAAGTTGAGTATACTAACCTTGTACCATCAGCACTGTAAGCCATGGTCGTGCACCAGCGACCAGGAGCCTCATAATCAACTCTAGATCCCAGATTGTCATACAACCATGCTTTTATCTTCCCATCCAATGCTGTTGAAAAGATAAACTAAGGGAGAAAAATAAAAAAGAATGTCAAGCACAAGTGGAGATTGGCTGTTGCAGGAAGGAAATAGAAGCATGAAAAGCCCAAAGTAGGTAACAGGCAACAGTTGGAAGGTGATGAAAACACAGAAAGTTTGTGAGAATTAACAAGCTACCTGAATGTTTTCCTTATAGTGAGGGCAGACAGAATAAACAGGAGCTTCATGACCTTCAAATGTATACTGTTTTGCACCAGTAGCAGCATCCCACACCTAACATTACAAAATAAGTAAACAACAAATGACAAAAAATATGTCTGAAATAGATATAAATGTAATAAAAAAGAATAAACCTTGATAGTCTTGTCATCACCACAGGTTATTACACAGAGTTGTTTATTAGGGGTGGAGAATGCAAGATCATTTACTCCACCAACATGAGCATCAATCTAAACATCAAAAACATTACTGTTATTTTCCATTTAAGACAATCAAATACCATAAATAACAAACTCCATAGTTTGGCTCAATGCAATATTATATGTATACCTCCAAGTGCTGCCTTACATCATCACCCCCATGGTAAGAATATATTTGTACAATATGCCTCGAGTATGCAACACCTGTTGTTGTAACAGAGAAGACACTTCAGTGCAGTTCCTTTTCATCCTTTATGGATGCATTCTTGTATGCAACAATGAACTGTAAAACATTTTAGCTTACCAAACAAGGAACCATCAGGACTCCAAATCACACGGTTCACAGAAACACTAGGATCCTTGATTAGAGCTGCCTGCATTTCATGAAAACTAAGTTCAGTTCCAATAAGACGGACATTAAGCATAAAGTATGTATAATAATCATAGTATTGACTATAAAGAACGTAATGAATAAACCTGCAGAGGCGTTGAGCATGTACTAATATCCCAAACTTTGAAGTTTCTTAACACCAATCGCTCCGTGGACCCAACTTCCCATAGCCCAACATCCCCCACATTGGTACCAACTGTGGCAGCACATTAAGAATATCTGGTAATGAATTACCAAGTACCATAGAATATCAACCAATGGAAGACTTAAAAATAATACAGACCTAGGAGAAGAGTTTGTTGAACAGGATGGAAATCCATGCTCATAGGAGATGATCCCTGACTCAAAGTTCGTACAAGAGTCTTTGGCAAGTCCTCTGGTGTGTTAAAAGTCTGACCATGACCATGTCCTGGAAATGATACTTGCAATGCATTAACTGGCAAATTTACCTGCATAAATAGAAAAGTTATAAAATAAAAAGCATGTATATATCTAGATAACTTCAGCAGAAATAACACAGACAAAAAAAGTTGGCAAATTAACAAGCGTAAAAAATTGAACTTAGATAGTTTCAGAATAAATTTCATGAACATAACAACCAACGGCTAGATTCATAATTACATATCAGAATATGGTGAAAACAAAGCTTAGCAACCTCATCAGAAATTCCCATTGGCTTTGTTCTTTTTGCAATGTGATCTGAATCTCCAGATGGGTAATCTACCAATGGGTTAGTTGGAGGAGTCCTTGGATGCTTCAAAGCAGCTATGCAAGGCAACAAAACACATTTGTTGTTAAAAATAAAGAACTACCTGTTTCATCCAATGTCAGCATGACAATACAAAGAAACTTATTTATTTATATCAAAACTAAGGATACTACCTGGGATTGATGGAGCACCAAGACCAATGGCTCCTCCACCAGAAACTGCTGGATGAGTTACAGTGGAAGGATTAGACATCCAACCTGCCAGGGGTGCTGGAACCTGTGCTGGTGTAGGTTGAAATGGCTGATACAAAAATCCAAGCTCATTTAGCATACATCACTAAAACAGTATTAAAACAGAGCAAGCCAAATAACCAACCCCATGTGCACCGAGAGGAGGAAACCCTCCAGCTTTTGATAAAGATCCAAGCAATGGATTATTTGCAGGTGATGGAGCCCGAGCACCATTTGGTTGCCCACATGAATGATCCACAAAAAGAGTTTTAATATCTGGATTAGGCCTCGGACTTTTACAAAGTTGATGCTGCCAATTCAAGCTGTAATTTAGACAACAAATAAGTTCTTTATTTGTACACAACATCACATATGAAAAAATAACTAATGCCAACTAAAACTGTTATATTAATGCACATTCCCGAAGGCAAAAACTGAATGCACATTCCCAAAGGCAAAAACTGAATGCACATTCCCAAAGGCAAAACTGACTAAATATGCCTGCTCCAAGCCTTTACACATATATTCCAGAAATTACGACAGAAAGGCACATCAATTGAGCAGCAAAGAGAACAGCAATAGTTTCAGTGGCGCAAGTAAGCCACAGATTACACACATAATAACTTATCTTTTAATGTTGTATGTGCAAAATATTTATAGCAAGTACCATGCAAGACAGATGTACTCATACCACTTCTACTATAAAGCTAATGATATAAGAAAATTGTCAAGCAATAAAGCCCATGAAGTGACTTAAAAAAAAAACCGTAATCCAGCTAGATTGAACTATACAGCATCCCAATAAAATACCTTTGGTTAATGAGAGTTCGCAGCCTTGAATTTTTAAGGTTTGGAAACTGTAATTTATCACGAAACAGCGGATTTGCTTCAATAAGCTTCTTGAGCTCCACCAACATAATTGTTCTTGCTGACTTTGTGTCTCCATACTTGGATAGTTGCTCATTCTCCCTGTAAACACCATCTTTCATTACAATTGCAATAGTTATTTGACACTGAGACTTCAACTTATTTAGCTCGTCTTATACCTGAAATTCTCCAATGTCAATAGCTGCGTGATTTCCTTGAAAAGCTCCTCATTGAATGTTGCAAACACTTTCAAATCCTTTACCAATATATCCACTGCCTTGGACCGATCATGCCTAACAAAATCTCAAAAATTGTCACGCATATAGTAGACAATTGTTTATTGCATACAAATTATTATTCCTAAAGTAGAAACTGATGTCAAAAATGAAGAATCTTATGCTTACTTATCCAATGCTTCAAGGTACTTTTGCTTTCTAATCTCAAAAAAGATTTTCATCGAGTATCGATTATCATCCACTTTTGTAAAACCAGAGAGATACTTCTCCACCTCATCCCAATTACCACTGTGCACCTCATCCTCAAAATACTTCATGTTAAAGAAAAACCCAGATTCCTGTTCAAGCCTATTTTACATTTCAAACAATAATTAATGTGTCCACATCAGCAACCGATAATTATTCGTAAACATACCTAATAATAACAATAATAAATGATTGCAAAAAACTTAAATGTTAGGGAAAAAAAAAACTCACTTGTGAACAGTCTCTTTGAACTTTTCTTCATCAAGAAACTGCAGGATCAAGAACACAAGCTCTCGACTGAGAGATGACATCGTAAACGCTCCGTTTTTTTGTTTAGAAATGCACAAAAAGCAACCTAATCAGCCCTAGATCTGGGGAGAAAATTCCACAAAAATACAAAAAAAAAAAATTAAAAAAAGTTCAGCTATAAATAACAGACTATTTTTCAAAACAAAAAATAAATAAATAATAAAATAAACTCATAAATTTAAAAATCGAACTCGAACCAGAACCAGATCATTTAACCATCTTCAATAAATACTCTACTAACACACCAAAAATCATCATTGAGAGCATAATTACTGGACATAATAAGCATTTAACGAAACATGTGAAGTGAATTCAGGATCAGAAACAAATAAACCGACGAGAAAAGAAAAGCAAAATTAGGGTTTTCAATTTATTTTTTTTAACAGGGATCAAAGAGGCAAAGAAAGCAGCTTTATATTAGATAGGATTCAAATATACAAAGGCCAGAAATAAACCCAAACAAAAAGCAGGTCAAGCAATAAATAAAAATAAAAACACACACAAAAAATAAAAAATTAAAGTGATAGATTCTATAGCGTAAAGCAAAAAAGCGAAATTTCTAAGAAATTCACCTCGTAAAGAAAGCAGAGAGAGATCAGAGAGACCCAGAGACAGCCAGAGCGAGAGAGAGCTAAAGGGAAGCTTTCTCTCTCTGAAAAAACACAGTTTTCTCTCTCTAGAAAATGAAGCCAATATTTATCTCTCTCTCTTTCTAGACTCTCTCTAGAAAAATTATATATACACATACAAACATTAAACTTTGCAGGAATGGCGATTTTTATAGGAAAGAGAAGACAGATAAAGACGTTGATAAGTACTTGTACTTATCAAAACTGGCCTATCGATTTTTATGATAGGCTACTGAAGATATGACCAGTTACTTATGTATAAGTGCACGGACTTATGGTCCCCACTTAGCCGGCTCCAATTTGACTAGTTTATCGGCGCGGAATCTCTATCTGAAAACTGTATAACTCAGTTGAAATATCGTCTACAATAAAGTCCACGCGTTATTCCACGGACTATCTAATTTATGGGCCTGCTGAGCAACTCAAGAGTCAAGATCACAGCATATCTTGACTTGTTGCAATGTGCAAAAGATCTAACGGCTAGAAACTGAGGTTTACGTAAAAACGAGTAATATAATAGAAAAGTTAAGCAATCGATTTTTACCCTCTCAGATCTCTCATAAAACGACAATGTTTTTCGGACGGAACTAAATTACTTTACCCTCAGATTTGAGAAAATACTACCAAACTTGCCATTGAGTGGTCAGTTGAGTTTCGGAGAGATGGAGACGTGGCACTGAATGTATCACGTGATACAGTAGTCTTTCGGTCAGCATTTCGATATATGAGACGATACGTGATGATATGGGAAATTATTCTTTTTAAAAATGAAAAGTTTTGGCAAATTATTACGAGATTTTCGAGAAAGTTGCTTGGGATTTAGGAATGTTTAAATAGGTTATTGAAAATTGTCATAAAATATTTTTTAGTTAACAAAAATTTTAAACAATAATAATAATTTCTATATATTATTATATTTAATTAATGCAAAAAAAAATAAATTAATAATTAGTTTTCAATAATTTGATAGTTAAATACTTAATAATTTTTTAATTATTAATATATTTATTTTTAAATAATAATTAAATTTTATAATTAAACAGTCAAATAAATAATAATATAAGTGAAAAAAAAATAATTAATTAATTGAAAGTTTCTATCATTAAATGGATAAATTAATAATGTAGGTGGGGTTGTTTGTATCTCATCTGTCGGTCCATCTTATTGATTTAAATGCCCGACAAGAAAAAATATTTTTTTTATTTTATTTTTATATATATAATAAGTGGATAATTTTATTCTTAATTAATTAATGAAAAAAATAACTACGCATGATATATATATTAAATTTAACCTAAAAATGATATAAAAATATTATGAGGGTATTAATATTTTAAACTAAATAAAATAAAAGATATATGTATAATAAAATTTTGAAATACTTATTTGCCATTAATTAAATTAAGAGTAGTTTAGAATTTTTTTTAATTATACAAGAAAATAATGGAGTTTTATAAAAAGATTATGAAAAATTAAAAAACATCACATTAAATAAGGGAATAAAATTAGTGTACAAAATTGAGAGAAATAATATTTTTCTATTACTGATTATGGAAAATTAATTCAACTATGTACTTATTATATTATTTTTTATTATATTTCTTCAGTGATATTCTACCATTATTGGCTATAAAATAATGAGAATTGAAATTCATTTTATATGCTACCATAAGAAATAATAGCCAACATATTACTACAATCTATCTAAAACAGTAAAAACTCCTTTAAAAAAAATACAAATCTTAATACAATTAATAAAAGATAAAAATAAAGAATAAAACATAAAATAATCATGAAAATCCCATAAAATAGATATAAATATTTATTTTATTTAACAGTTAAAAAAACAATGAAAAAGGGCCTTGTTTGTCCCATATAGGTCCAACATGAGAATGTTATTTTAGACTCATTTAGAGAAGGGACTTAGTTGATGTATAAGTTGATGTAAGGATATTTGACAACCCACAAAAAAAAAAAAAAAAAAAAAAAAAAAAAAAAAAAACCATATTTGCATGAAATGTAAGAATGGTCCAAATTGATTGCTAGGGTTTGAAAGGACAAGGGCAAATGGGGAATTTTTCCTAGTTTTTAATTTTATTTATTTATTTACTAATTTTTAGTAAACATGTTAAAAATCTTACTATATTTATTCTCCAAAAAAGAGTGTTACTATATGGATATAAATTTATCTTTAAAAGCAAAGATTCAATATATACCAGCTCAATAAAATAAAAACACATGAAATAAAAAAATATTAATATTTTTTCATTGAATAAAAAAAAAATCATAATAATTAAAATATTTTATCATTTATTAATTAAATATTTGAGATAAATTTCTACACTTAGTGTAAGCAAAAACTTTCCATATTTTTCATCATTGTGCTATTAATATATTAAAAATTATTGCAATGAATATAAAATAATTAAGTTGTTTTTTAACCCATTTGATTTTCTTTAATGGGATTATATTTTTTTTTTTATAGTGATATTAATCATATTTGGTTTCAAATGGTATCAAAAAAAAAAGGGATTTCATAATTTATAATTTCAATATTATTATTAACTTTTGGCAATAATCACCATTACATTGAAGTTTTCCTACCTCACAATACTTATGATTTTTTTATTTGTGTAATCAATATTCATCTTAAGTTTGACATATTAATAATATATATATATTGTTTATCTTTAAAATGCTCTACAATAATAATTAAATGCAAATGATTTAAAATTGTCTATATTTGTTCATAAACCACATAGTTATATAATCCCAGTTAGAACCAACCTAATTAGTCTCTTTCACATTTTATTTAATTGTGCAAGCAGGATACCAAATCATTATAATTATGGTAAGAATAATGGAATAAAGACGATTTTTTTTTTAATTTTTTATTTAAAAAAAGATAAACAATAATGTAAACTAACATTCATGTGCAGTCATTGCACTATTATTTTTTATTGTATTATATGTGGTGGGTGGGGGGAAGAGAGACATGAGCTCAAGAGAAAGAAAATGAGATGATCCGCACAGTAAAAAAGAGGAGAAATTTAAAATTGCACAAAAGTTACAAATCACGAAAGAGATCGACGGTGGAAATGTGTGAAGAAAAGAAAACACAGCCAAATGACCATAGAAACGTAATCTAAAAGGACCTAAAAACAAAAGAAAAGAAAAGAAAAGAAAAGGGCATCCATCCATGCCCAAGCTCTAAGGATGAACGTGTAACTCACGACGCACTGAAAATGGAACAAAGTGGGTGGTCGAGTGACGTGTATTAGACTGGTCCTTACAATTTTTTCTGGTTGCTGTCTTGAATGGGACAGATTTTGATGTGATGGGTAAAAAAATATTAATTATTTTAGATGTATATATTAATTTAATAAAATAAAAATATTTTAAAAAAATTATTAATATTTTTTTTATTAGATAAATAATAAATAAAAAAATATATTAAATTAAAATTTTTATCTCTGAATATATAAAAATAATTTAATGAAATAAAAATATTAATAATTTTATTAAATAAAATATATTATATGATATACTTTTTTTATTTTTTTTTATTTGTTGTTTTATAAATTTATATTTTTAATTATCGTTTTAAATTTTTAAAATAATATATATTTTTTTTATTTTTTTTATAATATTTAATTAAAATATAATAATTTAATCTAAAATAAAATTAAATAAATTATTTTAAATTTAATTATTAAATATTATGCATAAAACAACAAATGTAAAAAAGGAACAGAGAGAGTAAGTCTTAACACTTCGAGCTATAATCATAACACACGCAAGCTTTCTCCATGTCTTAATATGAAACCTTGCTGATAGAGGTTCAGTCCTCATTTTATTGGCCTATGCATTCGACCAAGCACTATAAAACTCCATACTACCCCCAACTACATGATCAACATAAGTCATTTGATCTGTCCAGATTTTAAAGATCCGTTGGTTCCATATGCTCCACAAAAGAACACCCACCTGAGCAAAAATTATTATAAAACCTTTCTATTTATTTTATTTTTCAAACTGAAACTAAACAAATATAAAATAATCAATTTCAATTTGATTTGGTGAATTTATTTTAATTTTATCATTTTTATCGGTTTGGCTACTACTCCTACAAATTATTACTATATAATTTCTCTCAAATCACCATTGCAAAAGTCTCTAGCAACTATATACTCTGATTTAACAGAATAATTTCCATCATAGGTATAGTGCCATATTCGTTCATCCCTATCAAAACCAAAATTACATATAGCAACAACTTCCTATGTCAACACAATCTCCTCCGAGAGCTTCACATCACATTCTCTAGCACCAGAAATCATTAATTAAATCAGAAATACAAATATGTTCTAAACCAACAGGTGCAGGACTAGAAAGTTTCCTAGTATCCCCATCTTTCGACCAAGGTTCTTGCCAAATATCAAACTGCCATCACCAACACGCCATCGACACTCATGCTCCAAGACCACTCTTGCTTGAGTAATGCTTCTCCAAATAAGCTTGAGTTATTTCGTATTTGAGCCAACATCAAATCCCCTTATGGATAATATTAAGTTTTGAAAAGCTTACTATACTGATCAGAAGGTAACTTCTAACCCTACCTGCCAAGCATAGCCATATTGAAGCAATGAAGATGTCGAAAGCCTAACCCTCCAAATTCCTTCCTAGCTGCCAATTTGTCTCCACTCAACCAACTAATACTCTTTGTACTATTTTTCTTTGAAACTCCACCAGAAAGAATTCATCATCCTCTGCAACTCATCAGAAAGAGAATTAGGCAGCAGCATAAAGGTATACATACAGTAACTTGGTCGAGCCACCGATTTAAGAAAAATCTCTTTACCTGCCTGAGACAAGCACTACAAGAATTGTGCTATAAACCGATAAAAATATTCATCATTACAATCACAACTCCTGTCGGTAAAATAAATCATCGAGGAAATACCGATAAAAAATATAATTGTAAAAAGACTCGTAAAGTATCCCCGGTCTGTAATTAACAGGAGGACATTAAGTAAGTAATTTTTTCAGTCCGTTGATAATTTGTTCATGGTTGATACTATTACTACGTCAGTGTACCACTGAAAAAGTAAAAAAGAAAAAGATGATGGAAAATATAAATCACTCTTGACTAATATAATATCATTAAAAAAATTTATATTCTAATTAGTTATATTCTTTTTTCAACTTAATTATAAGCAGGAAAAAATAACTAATTATAACATTTGTTAGCAATACATTAGAAAACAAATAAAAAATATTTTTCAATATTATTAATGTATTTTCAACGGAATATAAAAGGACGTGACAAAGCAATTTATCATTTATTCCGTCGATAAATAAGTGAGCATAAAATTTTAGTATCTAAAATTACCACCGATTAATAGTAAGCATATGTGAGCGCGCGAAATTCTCGCCACATTTTCCAATTGATTTTTATTCATATATATTAACTGAGAATATTTTTTTGATATATTATCTATAAATACAAAAAATCTTTAATATTTACTTTTTGTGAAAATACCGACGATTATCTTTCGGTCGATATTATTAAGTCGGTACATCGTAATTTGTTGTAGTGAAGATTTTAATATGCCAATCTTGAAGCCTTTTCTAAAAGCTTGTCCTTCAAAAAAGCTTCTGTTCTTTTATTCTTTAGAAGGAAGACCTAAATATCTGCTATGATTTTTAGGTGTCGAAACACCAAGCAAAGTAGTAATAGATGCTTGATCATCAGGAGTGACATTAGGACTAAACATAATTCTAGACTACTGAAAATTAAAAGACCAACCCCTAAGCTATCTCATACTTCTCAAGAAGTTGCTTATGATGCACATAAATTATGTGGGTTATTTTTGGGTAATTTTTCTTTATTTATTTGAATTTTAATATTATTCCATATATATATATATATATATATATATATATATATATATATATATATATATATATATATTCTCTACTAAATAAAAATTTGTATTTTTCAGGATTTTAAGCTTAAAAGAACAAAAAAAAAAAAAAGAAAAAAAGAAAAGAAAAGTGCAAATGAAGAAATTATATTTGATTGTATTAAAAAATATACTTAAAAATAATATCACTTCATATAAATTAAATTTATTTTAAAAATAAGAAAAAATTGATTGATTTGGTAACCAATAAAAAATGACCATTGAATAAATTAAAATTCAATTTTCCTCTCCTTAATGCTTAAAAAAAAACCATTAAATCTTTGTTTTAAAATGGCAAATGTGTGCCTATGTCATGTCTTAATATATAATTTTATAATCAAATATTTTTTTATTTCAAGATTCGGATTTTAGATTTTCTTATAATTTGAAAAAAAAAATTATGCAAATATATATATATATATTTTTGTGGTATTTAAATTTATATATGTATATATTCAAGATAAACTTGTAACTTAGTTATGATCTCAATATATATATAAATCATGAGTTAAAGAATTATTAATTATGGTGAAAATTCGTTACTTATAATGGTTTAGATTTTAATAATGGTTTTAAAATTAATTTTTTGTAAAATCCATATTAACAATAATATATTAAAATATATTATTTTCATATAAAATATTTAACTTTTACAATTATTGATAAACACTCAATTATTGGATTAGTAATCTAATAGTTAAGTAAATGTATATCTACCTACAAAACAATTTTCTATATAAAAAATTAGATTATTAATTTAATATTAAAATATAAATAATTTTGTATTCTTATATTTAGTTTAATGATAAGTAAATGTTTTCACTCGAATAAAATTTTAAATTTTTTATTTCTTCATGCTTTATATATTAAAAAAAAATCACATAAATAATTTAATTTTTAAAGTTGAAATATAATTGTTAGTTCAATTATATAATAAAAAAATCAAAAATTGAATTTTTTAACATTTACCCTCTTTAATTTTTTTCTCATAAATAAAACAAAATAAAATTTAAATATAATAATCCATTAGACTAAAATTATATGTACAAGGAATAATGAGTAGAAACAAATGTGGGGTGATTGAAAGTTCTGAATATGTATATTATATATGAATAAATCTTTATGGTACATAGTCCTATTAAATTTGTTCCTTGATGCTACAAACAAACCATGACAAGAAGTTCAATCAAAACCTTTTATTTAGGGACATCCTTTTGCAACCCCACTACTGTATGTTGTGGGTAACCTTTAGAGAGAGAAAAAAATCCACTTGCATAAATAATTAAAAAGAATAAAGGAAAAAAAAAAATTCTAAATCCATCAATACCATAATTTTTTTTTTTAACATTCGGAAGAAAAAATCGATTATGAATCTATTATTTTAAAAAATATACACTTATTGTTAGATTATATTTTACTATGCATAATTTTTTTTTAAGCATTGAAAAAATAAATTAATTTTAAAATTATTATCAAAAAAATATATATTTCACTTTAGACTATGCATCCATGTGTTATAAGTACTGTAATTAAGAAGTAAAGTATTGAAACTTAATTTATCTTTTTTTTTTTAACTAAATACTTTATTTGACTTACATATGAGTATTTTAAGACATTGCTATCACTAGTGGAGAAGTAATTAACAACTCAACACATTTTTGGAAAGCTTAGGCTCAAGATTTTGATAAATATTGAAAAAGATTTTTTGTGTGTGTGTGTCACACTCAAGTTTTTGGTTTTTTGTCTATCAATTTATCTCCATATCTCTCCTTTTATTGCAATCTTCTCCATCATTATACTAAAAATTAAAATTTAATCAGTTTATAATTGAATTTATTTTTAGTATTATTCATTTTAAATTTTAAAGTTAAATTATAAAGATATGGTTTTTTTAATGAATGTTTGATAGTATATTAATTAATAATAGTTATTTCAGATAAAATTTAATTATAATATGATTATTTAAAAATAATTAAATTAATTTAAAAATGAATTAAATGAGAAAAGGTAAATATTTTAATAGAATTATATTTAACTTCAATTATTATCATTTCAAGTGATATATGAAAGTATTTATTTTTTATTTATTTAATTTATTTTTAAATTTATTTATTTAAATATATATAAATTTAAAATTTTTTATTAATATTGTTAAGGCACTTGTTTGAAAAATGGGTAATAATATTCTCTGAATGTATGAAAATCTTTTTTTTTTCTTTCTTTCTTTTTCCTTTGTTTTGCCTTTAGACAACTGTAGGAATGAAGCTTTGACAAAAAAAGATGAGGATAAGAATGAGAATAAAGTTCATGGATATACTATGCAAGGAGCCTTCGAATTATCTCATTATTGAAGGTAGGATCCTTCCAATAGTAAAGATTCCAAAGATTTATTAAAAAAAATTATATTTAAATTTAATTGATTTTATATATATATATATCAAAAAATTTAAGATACATGAATAATTATAGTTAAAAATTTAAAATTTTTATATTATATATGAGATAATCATTCAATCATTAAGAAATTTTTTTATATGATTTCTGATTTAATTTTTAATTTACTTTTAATGATATGTGATTTAAGTGGTAAGATATATTTATTATTTATGATGAAATTTTCACATTAATTTATATATAATACACATATTAAAAGAGACGATTACGAATTTCAAAATAAGATTTATTCATTTCAATCATTAGACAGAGATGTAAGTACGTATGGTTAAAAAAAATATAAATTTTTTTAAAAGTAATTGATTAATTAGATAAAAAATATTTTTAAATAATTTTTTTCTTATTATTGTTACAATTTTTTTTTCATGTCTGGTCACTAAATAATTAAAATAAAAAAGTCTGATCCATCGTTTAAATGATAGACACATGAGTGTTACACCTCATGCTTATCAAATTGATTTAAAACCTAAAAACCCTGTACACAAATCTTTTGCCTAAACAAGAAGTTTAAAAGCTATAAATAAGTTTTTAATTATTGAATGAGTCTTCGGATAAAATAATTTAAAATTTGTAAAATTAATAATAACAATATGTGTTTATAATTAAAATTTTATAAAAAATAAATTTGAGAATTAATTATTTTTAATAAAAATTAATTAAAATTAATTATATTAAAAATAGACATTATTTTAATATAAAATTTAAATTATTTAAATATACAAATTTAATTCTTTATAAATTAAATTATATAAAATTTATTTGAAAAAAATGATATTTGTCGTCAGTGCAAACCCATTTTTAATTGAGTTCAATGAGAGATTGTAAAAAGATAACAGAGGTAAATGTGTTTTTTTTCAAATGGAGGGATAACTTTGTCTTAAAAAGTGCTGAAACTTTATTGGGAAAAAAATAATTTTCTGGTTACTGCTTTTAAAAACCCAATAGAAAACTCAATTAAAAGACCTAAAATCCATTATTAGTTAAATTGTCAAACACTTTTAAAGTTTCATTTCCTATTTATATTAATTTTAAAAATTTATCTCTTATATTTAATAAATAAGTGATGAAATATTTTATATAATATGACTCTTTTATTTTTTTTATTAAATAAAAGAATATTAATATTTTTTTTATTTTATATATTTTTATCCCATAAGCAAGTATTAGACAACCAATTAAGTAGGAGACTAAGAGTGGATCCCAGTTGGATTTTTTTTTCCCCCTTCTCTCTTTATCTTTTCAATCTGCTTCTTCCAAGTTCAACCCTAAATGTCATCATCCAATTTTTAATTTCCCCAAAAAAAAAATTATGCAAATAATTCCAGAACTCAAATTGCAAATAGTTTAAATAGTAAAAGATGAAATTAAAAAATTATAAATAAAAAATAAAAAAGGCCATTTGTTTGTCCAATGAAAGTTATTGATAATCACTGTCCTTTATTTACAAAAATTACTTTTTTTTTGTCTAACAAACAATATTCCTGAATCCATCTATACGAAAATAAATTTTTATCTAATTAAAGTTGTTCAGTTTTTTCTAATTAAAGTTCTAGATAATCACCCAATAAATTTTTAATTTAATAATATTAAAATTATCTTTAAATTCGAGTATAAACGAAGCTAAAAATTTATTTTTAAAGGAGTCGAAATTTAAAAATTTTCATATATTTCAATAAATTAATATTGGGTGGTCCAAAATTATGTAAAAATTTTAATTTTATTAGACCATATAAATTTCTTTTTAATAAATTTAAAGAATATTTTTAAAGCCCAGACCCACCTAAATGTAGGTTGCTTTTATATATAAAGTTTTTATATATAAAATTTTTGATAGTTGTTAGTCTTTATTTAAAAAAGTTAATATTTTTTATTCATAAATGGAATATATTTTTTAAATTATTTTATGTGATTGATGATTTTTTAAATTAATACTACTTCAACATTGAAAGATTTTGATTTTTAACTAAATGAAAATAATAATTTATGCATGAATAACATTGATTTTTTTCAGGTGAATTACTTGTTGAGATGTGGATATGCGGTACCAGGTTTTAACCTGCCACAAAATTAGAAAATTAATTTTAAATAAATTAAAAATTAATTATGTGTAAAAAGCTAAATATAGATGATCCAACTAAGATTTTTTCTATAAGCTAAAGATCTATCTAGATTTGTAAATGACTCATTTAAGAGTGAAAGTCAAACTGACCAATTCGAATTAAATTAAATTAAAATTAATGGATTCACAATTTATTTAATTTGGTTTGGTTATTTGCAGTTTGAGTATTTTTTATTCTGTTTGAAATTATATGTATATATATATATATATATATATTATTTTTTACTATTATTACAATTAAATATATTTTATTTTATTTTATATACAATCATATATTTTTTAATTTAATATTAATTTAGAATTTAAAAAATATCATCCATAAAAATTAATTAAAAATAAATTAATTAATTAATTCTTAAAAAAAACATAAATTTTGGGTACGTTAATTAATAGAATATAGAAGTTTTGGGTTGTACAATACTAAAATATTTTTAATTTTTTTTATTATCAATATTTTATCGGTGTTTTTTATTAAATTTATAATAAAATAATGACAATTCATAAAAAAAAAATTTTGGTTTGAAACTGATAAACCAAAAATATTTAAATCAAACTGAAATTGATGGTTTAATTATAATGATGATTTGATTTAATTTGAAAATTTTTCAATTTAAAAATATTAATTTAATTTAATAATAATCATTCAAATCAATAAAATAGAATTGATGTATAATAATCCTAACTGAAATTTAAAACGATTTAAGCGTAGTTATGAGAAACGGACATTGATAGACGATTTTTCATAAGTTATAGAAAATGTATTATTTAGAATTGATTATGGATAACTTAAATTAGGTAGTATGACAGTCAGAAAAAAATGATTAAGAGATTAAATGGGATTATAAATAATATTAATTAATTAAATCAATTAAAAAACTCAAAAGAAAATTTTTGGATTGAACATCTTCCGATATTTGATTTTTTTTAAGAAATTTTAGAGCGTTCTTTTAGTTGATTTTTCTTTACACACCTAAAATTAAATGAATATTTGATGAATTAAAAAAATAGAATGGGATGAAAATAATAAAATATAATTGCTTAATTAAAAAAGTGAAAGAGATAAAAGAAGAAAATGATAATTTTGCAAATTTTGATAAGTTGGGTCAAAAGTTTGACCAATAATTAAAATAATAATAATAATAATAAATGATTAAGGGTGCAAGGTGGCTGGCCATGTGGTGCCACCACCATAAAAAATAATTTAAATTATGTCATCTAAAATTAACTTAGACATAACTAAGTCTAAGTTCATTCTCTTCTTAAATTTCTTCATTTTTCTTTATCTAAATTTTTATTGGTTCTGGATTATAATAAATAAACATAATTGAAAAAAGTTATATTCTCCTTAACTTTCCATAACTTGGCCGAAATTCTCTTGCTCCACTTCTCCAAAATTTTGTTTCACCATACACAACTCAAATCATTCTCCAACTTCATCCAGTCTTCACATCATCACCTTCAAAACTCTTTTCTTCATCAAAATTGGCAGATAGTTGAGAAAATTCTCCAAGGGCTTGAAAAGGTAGAATCTTAAACTAGTTTTATAATTTGATTTAATGAATTTTTATGGTAGATTAGATATTTAATTAGAAGAAGAAAGTGAAATTATAAGTAAAGCTTTGAGAATTGTGAAATCCCTTTCTTTGAATAGAATTTTGAAGCTAAAATTTCATACTTTTAAGTTTGGAATTTGAAAATACTCAAAACTCAAAAGTTGTAGATATGTATGTGTAAATTATTTTCCTTTAAGGAAGTTTTATTAGATCCCTTTTATATTATGAGTTATGGAAGACTGAGTATTGTTGGCTCGGGTTAGGATTTAGTCAAAGTAATCCTATTGTATTTTAAGTTTTTGAAAGCCTTAAATACAAAATCATGAAAAATTCAAAACATAGAAAATGTACTCTTATCTAAAATTTCATGAAAATATATCACTATTTGGATATGTATATAATGAGATACAAGTAAAATACTAGAGGCTGTCGGGTAAAAATTTGTAGGACGAAAACATAATTCATGACTAATTTAAAAATTCTCCCATAATTCATGTAGTGATCAGAAAAATCTGAAATTTAGATATGTCGAAGCTTGAGATGTCTGTTTTAATTAGGAAAAATAATTAAAGTAATTGGATAATTATAAAGAGAGATATAGCTAAGATAGTCAGGGCTACCAGTAGGATGAATATTGAAATTAACCCTGAAATTTGTGAATTTGGGAAAATTAGTTAATTAGAGTGTTGATTAATGTAAATTCATATCAATTGATGCTAAATTATATTTAATTGTATGTGTAGCATCTAAATAAGGTGACAAATAGGTTCATGACCACCTCTTTTGTCTTCACTAAATAGAGAAGGAAGGTTGATTTTGGATTTTGGCTTTAAGAGGTGAGTAATATACATACTATTTTATTTGGCATTGCCTTAAAAATCTAATTATTGAAATTACCATAAAATTTCATTGTTGATCGAAAGCCCTAATTGAATGATCCATGATTATTTTTATGTTTTCTATGAATCCAAATGAACCTCTTTTAATTGAATTTGCATTATTAGCCAAATGTTTTGTTAATCGACACCTTGAAAGTGCTTAAATAATTCTTTGATACCTAATTATTAAGCACTATATGTATAACATTAATGACATGATAGAAGTTTTAATGACATTGTGCACAGTGGTTTAATGATCCTAGCTAGGAAGGGGTTAAGATCCTAGCCATACGGTCTAATCAACCGTATGAGTAAATAGCATGCTACCGGATTGTAGCCTTTACTTAAATGATCAATAATGATTCTGTCATTTTATGATGATATGTTATGTTATGTATCTTAATGCCAATGTGAAACAAAACCTACATATTAAATTGCCTCAATTTTTATGAATCTTTTATTTGATTAATGATCCAATTATTATTAAATTATGCTACCATTATCTTTCTTGTGCGAGATTCCTCATATGGTCTCACAAGTAAGATAATATGTGTATTACTCACTGAGATTAAATTCTCACCTCTCGTGGTTCAATGTTTCAGGTTCTTAGTAGATAGCGATGGTTCCAGTCCATTTCCTCCTTCCAAGCTTGGAACCGGCAGTATCTATATAATTGCCTCTACTTTGAATATATTGTATTGTAGTTAATCTACAGTTGCTCTATGATTATGATAGTATTATAAAACATGTATAAGTATTATGTTGTGACCCGATGAATATTAGTAATAAATATTTGCACTTTAATTAATTAATTCATAATTTATTGATAATGGTTTATTAATTGAAGTATGAAAAATGTGATATAAAAATGGAGTTGAGGGTATAAGGTAGAATTTTAGAAGTGTTGATTTCCTTGCAGGTTGTGTAAATTTGTATAAATTAAATAAGTCGATAACTTCGGATGTTATATTTACAAAGGAAACTCTGACAAATTTTTTTTATATAAAAATAGCATAAATAATTTATAGGTCAATAATTTGTAAGTTATGATGATTTCTATGAGAATCAGTGGACTTAAGCTAATCCTTTCCCTATGATCGTTATATCTCGAAGTGGGGATGTGACAAAATTTGTATCAAAGCATAAGTAATTAAATAAAACAACTATCATTAAAAATAAATCAATCATGGAGTATAGGATTATTCCTTATCATCATTTGATGTTAATCGTTATATATGCTATTCCGCGTTTTGTAAATTAATGATCTTATGGTTTCTATTTTTAGTGAATATGCCGCCTAGACGTCGTGGAGTGAAATTCATACTTGTTAGGCGGGGACGGCCTCGCCGAGTTAGACAAGAGGAGGCGGTAGCCTCAAATATTGCTCCTGATAAAGAAGAGGCTTTTGAGCCACCATAGGTTAGGAGAAGAACAAATGAAGAAAGGTTAGCGGAACATGTAGAATTTTTTATGAGAGAAAATCAAGAATTAAGGAGGGAAATGGAAGAGTTGAGGAAAGCCAGGCATAAGCCACCTCTAGTAGTGGTTCCACCACCAGCACCTGTTCCTCCACCTGTTCATGTTCCGCCACCAGTTCCTCAGGGTGGTTTGGTTCCTCTTCAAGTAGCAAGAAGAGCAATTGATGACGGGGGAATTAAAGTATTTACTTTTCTCAAGATGGGTCTGCCAGAATTCAAAAGGGAACATAGAGATTAACCTAGTGAATTTCTGGAGGAAGTTGAGAAGGTTATTATGAGACTACCCTGTTATGATGCTAGGGCCACAGAATTGGTGGGTTTATTATTAAAGAAAAATGCTTGGTCATGGTTTGAGCAGCATGTTGAAGAACCATTGTACAGTGATAATCCGCCCTATATGGTAACAGTTTAAGCAAATGATGATGGATGAGTTCTTGATTGAGGGAGAGGGAAAGAAAATTGATGCAGTTTGATCAGTTGAAGCAAGGAAGCATGACTGTTGCAGAATATGCTAAAGAATTCCTCAGATTGGCTAAATTTGCAACGAGTGTAATTCCAAATGAAGCTGCAAAGATTATAAGATTTCGAAGAGGGTTACATGCACACTTGCATAATATTCTGTTAACTACAGAATATACCTCCCTGACTAAGTTGATAGATAAGACAGTTCAGATGGAAGAAAAATATAAAGAAAAAAGAGTTGAAAGGGAGCAGAAGAGGAAGGGTACCTTTAGGGGACAAAGTAGTAGAAACAGAGGGGTAGCAGCGGTTATCAGTCCAGTCCCTCTGATATAAGTAATCGGCCAGTTCTTAGACCAACAGAAAGTAGTAGCTGGAGTCCGAGTAGGTCTGTAGCTGCTTCATCCACTCCCCGGATGTCATCTGGTACCGTCAGATCAGAAAGGACCAATTAGAGTTTACCTTATTGTTCTCAGTGTGGCAAGCAGCATCCCGGTCCTTGCAGATTTATTACTAGAGCCTGCTTGAGATGTGGACAACAGGGTCATTATATCAGAGATTGTCCACTTACTCGGGAACAGCAGGCAACACCGACAGCATCTCAGCCTACAGTCCATCAAAGTCAGAATAACAATAGAGGCTCTGGAGGCAAAGGTGCAGGCAGAGGCAGAGGCCGGAGTTCAGCTCAGGGTGCACAGCAGTCAGCAGCGAGTAAAGGTCAGGGCAGAGTGTTTGCTCTGAATCAACAAAAAGCCCAAACTTCTAATACTACTGTGGTAGGTATGATTTTAATTCAGAATGTGAGAGTGAATGTTTTATTTGACTCGGGGGCTACACACTCTCTTGTATCACTTGTTTTTGCTGAAAAACTTGGTAAGGGTAGGAAAAGATGAATATACCCTTGGAAATTTCTACACCTCTAGGTAAAACCATTGATGTGGAATATTTGTATGATTCTTATTCAGTTGAAATAGATGGTAGAATACTCCCAGTAGATTTAATTGAACTGCCTGTTTTGGAAATTGATGTGGTGTTAGGGATGGATTGGTTATTCACTTATTATGCTACGAACAGGGAAAAAGAGTGGAATTCAAACCTATGGGTTAAGATAGCTTTGTATTTCAGGGTGACAGAGGTAGTGTGATGACAACACTGATATCTGCTATTGGTGCAAGACAGCTTCTGAGAAAGGGTTGTCAGGGATTCTTAGCTAGTGTGGATGATACACGAGTTACCTCTAATGGAGTTGAACAGATTCCTGTGGTAAATAAATTTCTTGATGTGTTTCCTGAAGATTTACCAGGAATACCTCATAATCGGGAAATAGAATTTGAGATCAAAGTGTATCCTATAACTAATCCAATATTCATTCCTCCTTACCCAATGGCTCCTGCAGAATTGAAGGAGTTGAAAGTACAGCTGCAGGAATTGCTTGATAAAGAATTTATAAGACCCATCAGTTCACTATGGGGAGCTTAGTGTTATTTTGTGAAGAAAAAATATGGGACTCTCCGAATATGTATTGATTACAGACAATTGAATAAGGTGGTTGTTAAGAATAAATATCATTTACCCAGGATAGATGACTTATTTGATTAGTTACAAGGAGCAAGTCATTTCTCCAAAATTGACCTCTGGTTGAGTTACCATCAATTGAAAGTCAGAAAAGAAGATGTGCCAAAAATAGCTTTTAGAACCCAATATGGTCATTATGAATTCCTGGTTTTGTCATTCGGTCTTACTAATGTACCTGTAGCCTTTATGGATTTAATGAATAGAGTATTCAAGCCTTTCTTAGACAAGTTTGTCATTGTCTTTATTGATGACATACTTGTATACTCTATAAGTCAAGAAGAGCATGAAGAGCATTTGAGAATTGTACTGCAAATATTGAGGGAACATAAATTATATGCCAAGCTATCGAAGTGTGAATTTTGGCTAACTGAAGTATGTTTCTTAGGGCATGTCATTATCAAAGATGGCATAAAAGTAGATCCGAAGAAAGTTGAAGTAGTAGTGGATTTGCTCCGACCCACCAGTGTAACTGAAGTTAGAAGTTTTCTTGGTATGGCAGGTTATTATCGAAGGTTTGTTAAAGATTTCTCTAAGATAGCATTGCCATTGACCAAGTTAAAAAGAAAGCATGTCAAATTTCAGTGGGACGATTCTTGTGAGGAAAGTTTTCAGAAGCTTAAAACATGTCTCATTACTGCTTCAGTACTTGCTTTACCATCTGAATCTTGTGGATTTGCAGTTTATTGTGATGCTTCAAGAGTGGGACTTGGATGTATGCTTATGCAAAATGGGAGAGTAATAGCTTATGCATCCAGACAATTAAAGAGGCATGAATTGAATTATCCCACCCATGATCTCGAAATGACGGTTGTAGTTTTGCCTTGAAGATTTGGAGGCATTATCTTTATGGTGAAAGATGTGAGATTTTTACTGATCATAAAGGTCTCCAATACATTCTACAACAGAAAGATCTTAATCTGAGGTAAAGGCGGTGGATGGAATTGGTGAAGGATTATAACTGCCAAATTCTCTATCATCTTGGGAAGGAAAATGTGGTAGCTAATGCACTAAGTAGAAAATCGATGGGAAGTCTATCACATATTTCTATACATCGGAGGCCCTTGATTAGGGAGATGAAAGAATTAGCTGATATGGGAATTCAGTTAGAGATTTATGAATCTCGAGCTTTGTTTGCTCAATTTCAAGTGAGACCTAAGGTAATTGATGAAATTAGAGTCTCACAAATAAGGATTTGCAGTTGCTCAAGCTTAAGGAAGATGTGAAAGATGGAAAGACTTCCGAGTTTCGATTAAATGATGGTGTATTGAAAATGGGCCAACAGTTGTGTGTACCTGATGTTGATGGACTCAGGGAAAAGATTTTAAAAGAAATTTATTTTACATCTTATAGTGTTCATCCAGGGGTAACCAAAATGTATCATGATGTGAAGAGTTGTTATTGGTGGTCGGGTATGAAGCAACAGATAGCCAAGTTTGTATCTACTTGTCTGTCTTGCCAGCAAGTAAAATTTGAGCACCAGAAACCTTCTGGTTTGCTTTAGGAGATAAAGTTGCCTGAATGGAAATGGGAACATATTACAATGGATTTCGTGGTTGGATTGCCGAGGACTTCAAAGGGTTATGACTCTATATGGGTAATTATAGATCAACTTACGAAGTCAGCCCATTTTCTTGAAGTTAAATCCACTTATTCAGCAGCTCTGTATGCTTAGTTGTATATGGATAAGATTGTAAGGTTGCATGGTGTACCAAAGTCCATTATATCATATCGAGGTACTCAGTTCACATCCCGATTTTAGCAAAAGTTTCAAGAAGCTTTGGGTACACAACTGAATTTCAGTACTGCTTTCCACCCTCAAATTGATGGACAATCTGAAAGAACCATTCAGTCACTGGAATATATGCTTCGTTTATGTGTTCTTGATTTTGGAGACAGTTGGGATCAATACTGTAATACCCTAAAAAACCCTAAAGAAGGTGACAAAGAGGTTCATGACCAACTCTTTTGTCTTCACTAAATAGATAAGGAAGGTTGATTTTGGATTTTGACTTTAAGAGGTGAGTAATATATATACTATTTTACTTGACATTGCCTTAAAAATATAATTGTTGAAATTGCCATGAAATTTCATTATTGATCGAAAGCCCTAATTGAATGATCCATGATTATTTCTATATTTTCTATGAATCCAAATGAACCTCTTTTAATTGAATTTGCATGATTAGCCAAATGTCTTGTTAATCGACACCTTGAAATTGCTTAAGTAATTCTTTGATACCTAATGATTAAGCACTATATGTATAACATTAATGAAATGATAAAAGTTTTAATGATATTGTGCACAATAATTTAATGATCCTAGCTAGGAGGGGGTTAAGGTCATAGCCATGCAATATGATCAACCGTATGAGTAAATAACATGCTATCGGATTGTAACCTCTATTTAAATAATCAATAATGATTCTGTCATTTTATGATGATATGTTATGTTATGTATTTTAATGCCAATGTGAAACCAAACCTATATATTAAATGGCCTCAATTTTTATGAATATTTTATTTGATTAATGATCCCATTATTATTAAAGTATGCTATCATTATCTTCCTTATGAAATATTCCTCACCTGGTCTCACAAGTAACATAATATGTATATTACTCACTGAGATTAAATTCTCACCTCTTGTGGTTTAATATTTCAGGTCTGTAGTAGATAATGGTGGTTCCAACCCATTTCTTCCTTCCAAGCTTGGAACTGACAGTATCTATGTAACTGCTTCTATTTTGAAGATATTGTATTTTAGTTAATCTATAGTTACTCCATAATTATGATAGTATTATAAAACATTTATAAATATTATGTTGTGACCCGATGAATATTAGTAATAAATATTTGCACTTTAATTAATTAATTCATAATTTATTGATAATGATTTATTAATTGAAGTACGAAAATGTGATATGAAAATGGAGTTGAAGGTATAAGGTGAAATTTTAGAAGTATTGGTTTTCTTACAGGTTGTGTAAATTTATATAAATTAAATAAGTCGATAATTTGAGATGTTATATTTACAAAGGAAATTTTGAAAAAAAAAAATTATATATAAAAATAACATAAATAATTTATAAATCAATAATTTATAAATTATGATGATTTATAAATTATGATGATTTTTATGAAAATCGGTGGATTTAAATTAATTTTTTCTCTAAAATCATCGTATCTGAAAGTGGAGATGTGACACGATGTCACCCCTAGACTCCTTCCCTGAGTCCAAATGGTGATATTACTATTATATTGATATATAATTTATATATTCATTAGACCAAAAATTGAAAATGATTCCGCTCAATTAAATCAAGAATAAGACATTATGGTGTGACCATAATTTTTCTTCTTTTATATATACATTAAAAAATTTCTTAAAAGGAGATGCTAAGGGTATTGTAGTTTGCGCAAAAAGATGTACTCTTTTGTTTATTTATTTATTTAATTATCCACTGTTTTGGAGAGCGAGACAGAGACTTGTACCAAACAAATCCAAATATATAACATAAGAAAGCAATTATTACATAGACAGTCCAAATAAACAGTAATATAATAATAATAATAATAATAATAATATATTAATAATAATGTAATTAAAGGCTTTTAGCTAGCCAGGACTTCATTTAGTTAGCTGAGCCAAATAATGAGTTATTTAACCCTTTCTATTTGTTTGCTTTTGCTAAAATTTCTACTTTCTAGTTGATAGAGACACATGAAAAAGAAAATATTTTTTTCCGAGAAAAGAAAATTAAAGAAAGAAAAAGAAAGATGTTGATAATGCCAAACAAATTCATGGAGGAGAGAGCTTTCATGGAAACTCACATTGAAAGGGACAATTTTATATTTTGTTTAATTGCTTTGTCATTTTGGCAACGATCATTTAAATTGAAAGCAAGCATTGAAAAAGGAAAGTTTTCTCTCTTTTATTTTCCATATTTTTTTTCAATAATTTACTTTCATTGAATAATAATATCAACCCTCCCATTAAATTAATGCGAACATATTCACTTTTTCCAAACCATATAGAAATATAATAAAAGGTCAATAAATTTATATTGATTAATTAATAATTTTTATTATATAATAATTTTTTATAATTTTAATTTAAATAAATAGGTTAAATTAATATTCGATTAATTAATATATTTTTTAATTAATAAAATTTATGAGTTCTAATAATATTAATTTATAAAAATTTTATTATATAAATATTATTTATATCTTAAAATTATCCTAAAATAAAACAATAGGATAATTTTAAGGTATATATATATATATATATAAGGTTGGCTTATGCTTGGAGTTATTTTCTTGGTCAAAATCCACATCCTTATTGTCTTCTTCCTTAGATAAGACTCAAGCTAACATGACACCCTTTCAACCAATAAATATAAAATATAAAATATTTATCAATGAGACGTGATCTGATTTTTTTTTTTTTTTTTTTTTTATATGTGACAAAATAAAAGATAATTGTTTAAATGTAAAATATCTCACATTCATACATTACAAAATTAAGATACAAAATTAAAATATCAAAATATAAGTAAATAAGAATTTTTACTATATTAACTTGATTCAAATTTTTAAAATTAAAATAATTAAATAAAAAATATTATTAAATAACTTATTTTCTTTAAATTACTCAAAATGCCCACTAATAAAATTATTTTATGATATTAGAGCGAGTTACTAAATTACAATTATATCATAAACTATTAAATTACAAATTTAAATTACTCAAAATGCCCACTAATAAAATTATTTTATGATATTAGAGCGAGTTACTAAATTACAATTATATCATAAAACTATTAAATTATAAACAGAATTACAGACAGATCACTACTAGACTGTTAAACCATTAAAGTATTAGAATATCATATTATCAGTGATTTGGTAACCCATCAAACTATCAGAAAATCATATTATTAGTGAACTGATAACCCATCAAATTATCAGAAAATCATATTATTTATGAAATCTATTTGAATTATCAAATGACAATTGAACCAGACCAGTTACCACATGAGACGGGAGTGTTGAGATATAAAATATTCCATATTAGTGAATTACAAAATTAAAATATCAAAATATAAATAAATTGAGATCCTTAATATATTAACTTGATTCAAATTTTTGAGTTTAAAATGATCCAATAAAAAATATTACTAAATAATCTACTCTCTCTAAATTACCCAAATATTTCTTCAAAATTTTAAATTTTTTACATTGATGTTAATTTTTATTAATTTAATAATAGCCCACTATGTAATTGAACCTATTCAGTAGCTAGTAAATAAAAATAAAAATATAATATTTTTTATTTTTTAATTACTGAGTTGGCCGGATATAGAAAAATAATTTTAGAAAAAGTATAAAAATCACTATTTTATGAAATGATCCTTCTATAAATCTCAATTTTTTTTTTAATATTTTCAATTCGTAATTCACATTATTAAAGTTCTTTTCATAAAAATAAAAAAACACAATCTCACATCACTGAAAATGAGTCGAGAATTACTGAATTAACAAAAATTTGAATCTAAATCTCTTAATATTATTAAGAAACATTCACGTGTCGACTTGTGAAGATAAAGCATCGGTTATGTGGTCAAGGAAGGAGCCTGTCCTCTTTAATTAAAAGAGTTTATTGTAAATTTTTTTATTTGCTTAAAAATTTTAAAAATAATTTACTAGTGCATAATTATTAAATATCTAACATAAATAAATATACTACCATTACTTGACATCAAAATGTAATAATAAGTATTAACATAACATCAAATGTTCATAAAAAAGCTATAAAAAAATACTAATGAAAAGGATTACTTAAATAAAAAGAATGAAAAATATATAAGTAAATAAAAAAAAGAGATTTGGTATTATAAAATCTCTAAACCACTAAGTTAATTTTAAAGAAATCATCAGCAGCGTACGGATGAATTTTAATAAAAGGGAATATCATTCAATACAAAAAGTTTATAAAAAAAATAAAAAAAAATGTTATGATAATAAAATAAATTTTTATTAATTTTATTAAATAATATTTTACTAAAAAGTTAATTTTTCAAAATAGAAGAATTATTTTATTAATTTTATTAAATTTTAGAGACCAAATTATTATTTATGTCTCATTTAGTTTAACTGTTCGTAACAACTGATAATTGATAACCATTAGCTGTAGTTGTTAGCTGATAGCTGATGGCTTATAATTAATAGCTGATTGTTTTCAAGTGTTTGGTAAAATTATTATTAACTATTTAATAATTATTAATGATAAATATTAATATTTATTTTTGTATTTAAATATTATTTTTAAAAGATAATTTAATATTTTTTACTTCAAAAAACATAAATTTTTTTGAAAAACCATCAAATTAAAATTTTTATAAATAACTATTTTTTAATTATTTAACAATTATCAATACTGTTAAAAATAAAAAAATTAATTTAAATTAAAATTTTTTATCAAATACCTGCTTATATTAAAAATTCTAAAATATTAAAGTGGCACATGCCGCTTCATATACTTATTTGGAAACCATCAAGTCAATCTTAAAAAATGAATAATGTAAGAGACATTAAAATTTCTTTTTTATTTTATTTTATTTGTTGAGTAGTAGCTTTTAGATTAAATCTTAGTTAATTTTTATCTAATATGATTATAAGCTAAAACTGAATAAAAAAAAAATAATGGATTCACATTTTACATTATGAATCTATATTTATTATTAGCCCACGAAATTCGCATTTAAAAATATGTGGAGGGATCATTAAAAATATTAATATTAATAATTCATAATTCATTACATTTAATAATATTTTTAGAACCGGACTGATTAAAAAATTGATAAAAATAAAAGATTAGAGGTTCGATCGGAATTAAATCGATTAAATTGAAAAAATATATATATATTATTATATATATGATGAAAATAAATATAATAAAAATAAAAGATTAGAGGTTCGATCGGAATTAAATCGATTAAATCGAAAAAATATATATATATTATTATATATATGATGAAAATAAATATAATGCAATTATATATAAGTTAAGAATTTATATAAAATTATATTTTTTATGATGTCAATCCAATTACATTAAGTCAAAAGTTATATATATAATAAGTTATGGACATTCATTTTATTCAAATATCTACTCACGCAATAGGATAATATGTAATAGGTCATGATTTTAGTGTCAAGTAAAATTAAAACGAAATTATTGAAATTCTATTAATTTTTTTTAATTCAAAACTACGCCTTTTTTGTTTGATAAAAATGATGTCGCTTTAATTAAAAATTAAAAAATTAAAAAAAATATGACTCACTCGAGTCAAAAAAATTAATTCAATTTGATCGGTTTATCGGTTAACTGATTAGTTTACCGATTTTTTAATCAATTTTTAAATGACGGATAAATAAAAACAGACCGAATCAATTCTTAATTTGATTTTAAATTTTTTTAATTCGACCGATCGATTCAATCTAATTTTAATAAGCATGACATTTAATGAATGATAAATGGGCTTAGGAGGATATGGTCCTTTTAATTTGGAAGTAATTTTGATTATGAGTGAATATTTGATTGGTTCGGTTTTAATTAAATTGGATTGTAGAAAAACTAAATATATTCAACTTTAATTTTATAAAATCTGAATTAAATAACAAGATAAAGTAAACAAACTAAATTGAAATATTTATCAGGCTTACTGAATATTTTTCTAATAATTTTTATATAGTAATATTTTTATAAATTAATATCATTAAAATTCATGAATTTATTAATTAAAAAAGTTATTAATTAATTGAATACTAATTTAGTCTATTAATTGAAATTGAAATTGTAAAAAATTATTATATAATAATAGAGTTGTTACCTTATGGAGTATAATTCATTGAGATTTTATTATAGATATGCATAAAAAATCTTGCTATTTTTTCCAATTAAATAATTATTATTTTTAAATATATATTTCTCTGAATTGGAAACAGTCAAACAGAAATTCTCTCTTCCAATTTATCTCTAGATTTTATTTAAAAAAATTATTTCTATATTAATTTAATTTTAAATTTTATACTATTTTAAATAATATTTATATGTTTCACCAAATCCAGAACAATCAAGCCAGTGAGGTTACCAGATCCCGAGATGATAACATTCCAATTTATGATCAAAATATCGTTATAAAATAGCATATCACGAAAAGTGAGCTCTTAGGGATCATTTTTATTTTTCTAGCGTCAGTTGTCAGATTATTTATTAGCAAACTGAACTCCAACAGCTACCTGCAGAAGGATTGATTGAACTCAATGACTTTAATATTTCATTTTTTATTTATTATCTTAAGTAAACATTTTTATTTATTAATTTTTATAATGAATGTTTTTAAAATAATATTAAATAAATAAATTTATAAATAAAATAAATATAAAAAATAAATATTTTAATTTATCATTAAATAATAACTCTATTAATTTTTTCATTCAATTCATTTTTATATTAATTTATTTATATTATTTTAGTATAATTATATTTTATTTAAAATAACACTCATTAAAAAAATTAAATATTTATTTAATAACTAACGATGCTACTTTGAATGATTAAAGCTGAGAGATTTAAAATTTAAATTTAAATAACACATTCATATGAGATTATTAATTTATTTTTTCTATTCATATTAAATTTGTTAATTTGTCAAAATTAATAGTGTTATTAAACATCTCATCATATTATTTTTGTAAATTAACTCGTGCATCATATAAAATTATAAGTATAATTATTTGATTAATTATATAATTATAAGTATAAAATATATTATATTTTAATAAAATGATAACTTAATAATTTTTTATCAATTTTATCAAATTCTCATATTATCTTTACTCATTTACTTTTTTTAATTTAATTTGATAAAAAAAATGTTTTTATTAACCAAATAACAGGAAATGCGAAAATATTTTCCTTAAAACAAAATAAGCTTTATATTAAATTTAATGAATATTTAAATTAATTTTAAATTTTTTAAAAAAATTTGATGTCGTAAATTATATATATTATTTTTTTATTAAAATTTATATTTATGCGGTTAATAGAAAGTGACCGGTCTAAATAAGTGAGAGATGAATCACATCCTGAATAAGAAAATTTATTTATTTAATATTATTTAAATTTACGTCAGTCTGAAATTTTTTATTTTATTTTATATATTTTATTATATTATTTATAAAAAAATATTAATTATTAATAAATTTTAAAAAAATAATATAAAATATATAATAAAATAAAAAATTCTGACTGCATTCGCACATTATTTGATAGGGACTTTATGAAGTCGCATTCGAACTTCACGTTTAGTATATTTATTCATAAAAAAATATTATAATTTTAAAATTTAAAATATAATTTATTTATTTTATAAATTAAAATTTCAATCTGACTCACTAATAAATTTAAATATAAAAAATGAATATATACATATTATCTCATATGTGCATCAGTACATGAAATCATAGAGTTTTCACTTATTGAATAGTAATTATTAAAAGGAAAGGCTGCCAGCTATTATATAATTAACAAATATATATATTTGTATATTTGTAATAAAAGTTAAAGTTAATAATTATTTAAAAAAAAATTCATTATTCGTTAAATTATTTTTTAAAAAATTAAATTCATATGATATCGACTCAATATTTTTTTTATGTAATTATGTTACTGTTACGCTTTTCTTTTCTTTCTAAGAATAATATATAGATTGATAGCAATTGCAATCAGGAGCAATCGATGTTGGAGCTTATGGGGTTAATGACTCCTTAAGTATTTTATAATTAATTTTTTTATACATATAATTTTTAATATATTTTTAAAATATATTATAATAATTCTCTCAAAATTTTAAAATATCATATTGATTCTTTTAAATTTTTAAAATTAATTTTTATTCTCATATATTTTTAAAATTAATTTTTATTCTCATATATTTTTAAAATATATCATATTGGCCCCTCGAATTTATAAAATTTTTACTTTAAGCAATATATTTTTTTTAAATATATGCATTTAGCTCTCAAATTTTTGAGATTTTATCTATTATATATATTTATATTTCATAATTATTTTCTTAAAATATATATAAATTATCATAAATTTTAAAATTTTATTTATTATCATGTATTATTATATTTATATATAAATAAATATTTTATAATATAATAATACTAAAAATTTTAATTTTTTTTATTAATCTTAAAATTTTAAATTTATTTTTATTCATGATTATTTTAACCTCCAACTCCTAGAGTCTAGTTTTACTCCTAATTGCAATTTATATAATTAACTTTTATCAAAATAGAAAAATAATAACAATTTAATTCAAGTGATAATAACTCATTCCGTTTAAATAAAATTTGAGTTCAAATGTTGTAAATAAAAAAAATAGATACTGAGAGAATATTCTCACGTTGAGACTTCATTTGGCTCGAGTTTAAATTAATTGGAGTTAATAACTATAAGATATATAGTAGTTTTACCAAAAAAATAAGAACTACCTGAAATAATAATATAATAAAAGTGAAAACAAAAATAGGGAATATTTTCATTGTATGGAGTCAAGCTAATAATTTTTTTTATATGATTAAACATTTCAAACACTAATAAAACTTCAATTACTATCTTAAAATATAAATAGGAATTCGGTGGACAGAGTAAATAACTCAAAAATATTATTTAATTTAATATTTAAAATTTAATAAATGAATTTATTGAAATCCACTTAATTAAATGCTGTGTTAATGGTGGATTTTAAAAAATAAAATAAAATTGTTGGATGGTCCCATATCTCGTCCTCTTTTGTATCAAATTAATAAAAAGTTATTCAATAATTATTTTTATTAAATGTACTTATGCAGTATTAATTTTCTATATATTATAACATGATTTTCATAATTTATGATATATAGTTATTTTTTATTTTATTTGTCATTGGTATCACCATAAAATTTTATAATTTTATAAAAATATTATATTATAAATTTTGAAATAATCATACTCTAAAACTAGTTTAAGAGTCCATATTAAAATTTCATATTTTCAATATGAGACATTCAACATCTTTTGTGACTTTTATTTTTACCAAACACTTGCTTGAAAGAGATTATATATTAAATATCTTACGTTCTCGGTAGTTCTTACTTTCGATTTATATATTAAATATCTTACATTCTCGGTAGTTCTTACTCTCGATATTAATCGAAATTCATAGTCTGATTTATAAAATACCTCTTTTTAAGTTTCGAGTTGTTGGCATTTATGAATTGATTCTGATACCAATTATTATATATTTTAAGAGAATCATACTCCAAAAATTAATTTAAAAGATTTTAAAGTTAAAATTTATATAAACACTATATTGAAATCTCATATTTTCAATATGAGATTGACAAAATCTCATATTTTGATAAACTAGAATTTTAACATATTATTTAGTTTTATTTCAAATTAATTTTTTAAAATAATTGTTTCAAGATAAATATTTAATATAAAAATAATTAATTTATAAAATTGTCATCCCTTTCTTTTTAAAAAAATTAATAATATAGTTAAAATTAAATCAATGCAAAAGACGGACACCGACTAGCTAGTATGTATATATTTCTAGCTTTGTTCAATAGATTGGCGCTTGATTAATGTGTTATTTGACAGTTTGAGCCAGATTTTGATATTTTCTCATTTTTAAGTAATTTCATTTAGTTTGTGATTGTGATTGGATGTATAAATTTGAATTTATAATTTAAATTTTAAATCTTATATTTTAAATTAAAATGTATAAATTTATAAATTTTTTATTTGGAAAGTGTAAAAAATTTGAAATTTAAAAAAAATAGTGATTTTAAATTAAAGATGAAAACAATAAATTTAAAATAATTTTTGAAAGGTTGGATTTCATTAATTATTTGAATTGAATTCAAATTCACTTAATTTTAATGATATAAATAAGAAATTGATCTAAACCCAAATTTAAGATCTAAAACTTTATCATCCAAACAGATCATTAACATATTTACATCATGTAATGTGTTTATCTCATTATTGAATTCTTTTCATTTCGTATTATTCTGTCTTGTATAATTAGAAATTCAATTTAGGAGCTACTAATTTATTATTAAGTGTATATTTATTCAGTCATATATAAGATTTTAAATTTAAATTTTTAATTAAAATTAAATTTATAAAATTAAAATATATTTTTACCTTAATTATCTTGAATAAAATTTTGAAATATAGTGGTTTCATCAATTATCATGTTTAATGAAAAAACTAAGTATTAAATAAATAAATAAATAAAACACGACAAATTCAAATATTCCACATATATATATATATATATATATATATATATATATATATGGGTAATACCTAGTAATTAATTTTCATAGTGGTCTAATAATAATTAATAATTCTAATTCTCTTTCTTTATGGTAGATAAGTATTTCTTTTAATAAATTATTAGGTAGAATAAGGGTATATTCCTTTTATTCATATAAAAATGAATAAATATGATTAAAATAAATATATATTTATATAAGTTTATTTTTATATAATTAATAGGAGCATATTTTCATCCTATCTAATAATTTATTTATAATTAAAATAAAAATATATTTATATATATTTATTTTTATATAAATAAAAATATCATACTTTCTTCATATTTAATAATTTATCATTTCTTTTACTTTTCCCATCTTTTCCTTTGGTTTCAAAAGTGCCACCATTTTTATGAGTATGACCTATCATATCATTATTCTCTTGCCTTCATCTAATTAAAAGTCTTAACGCACTATATATATATATATATATATATATGTCTATGCATAGTTGGATTTCTTTGACTTCCATGATAAGAAAAAATATGGGAATATGAAAGGTAAGTTATACCTAACTCTCTATATGGTATATCTAATTAAATAACTCATATTTGTGCTTTGTTGTTACTAATTAAGCACATATATTTATATAGAGATGGATGTTAAATTAATTGAATAGATTAAATTGAATTAAATTTATTAAATCAAACCAAAATTAATTTTTTTATAATTTATTTGATTTGATTTGATTTAAAAATAAAATAAACTGAAAGTTTGATTTAATTTGCGATTTGAGCAATTTTTTTTTCAAAACGAATCAAAGAGAAGTTATATATATATATATATATATATATATATATATATATATATATATTATTTTTTTTATCATTATTATAATTAAATATATTTGATTTTATTTTATATATAACTACTTTTTTAACTTAATATTAATTTAGAACTAAAAAAAATACTATCCATGAAAATTAACTAAAGACAAATAAAAAAAAGTTTAATTTTTGAAAAAAAAAATATAAGTTTTGGATTATACAATATTGGACTATTTTTTTTAAAAAAATTTATTACGATATTTTATCGGTATTTTCCCTTAAATTTAAAATAAAATAATGACGATTTACAAAAAAAAAAAAATTTAGTTTGAAATCGATAAATCAAAAATATTTAAATCGAATCAAATTGAATCGAAACTGACGATTTGACTATAATGGTGGTTTGAATTGGTTTGAAATTTTTTTAAACCGAAGATATTAATTTGGTTTGATTTGATAACAACCTTTCAAACTAACCAAATCAAACCAATATCACCCCAATATTTATATACAAAAATTTATTATTTTCATCTCATTATCCCCGATTGAGCCATTTAAATGGTGGCTCAATTGAACTACCAAGCACTATTTCTTTTAAGAATTATAAAGAAAGAGAATTTAAATATAAATTGACTCTCTAATGTTATATTTTCGTATTTAACATACATACTTAGGATCGTTAAAATTAGATACACGATAAACAATTAATTTGACATACCTTTGTCTGTAGCCATTAGAGATGAAGAAGAAGCCATGATTTTCAACAGATTTCTCACTCTTTCTCTATCTTTCTTTCTGTTTTTTTTTTTTTTATGGAAATAACGTAAAACCTTTTAATGCAGAGAGAGTGGAGGACCTGTTATCTATTTATTTAAAAACCAACCACTCCTATCATATCCATCATGTGATAGGTGGTTCCTAAAAATAAAGGATTATGGGATATGAGATAATGGCAAAATTATAGCTAACTTCTCCTATTTTAATGAGCCATTTAACGTAAAAATATCTTACATCTAAATCATATATGCACTAGATTACATTTTAATATAATTCAAATTGAATGCTTTACATAGATAAAATTATTCCATAAATCAAAGCACAATCTAATTTCATTCACACACATATATATACATCAAATATAATTCTCACAAAATTAAATAAGTCTTTATATATTTATAAATATAGGGTCCACGAGCTTATAAAATGGACCAAATTTATCTAATCTTGATCGGACAATATTAAAAAATAAAGAAAAAAAATTGTTGAGCTAGACCCACCAACCATAATTGCTACAAATAAAAAATATTATAGTATTTTTCATGTTGTAATAATTTTGGGTGAATTTGTAATGTAATGAAATTTAACTCCAGAAAATATACAAAACATGGACATGCATAAGAAAATTAGCATGTGGAATATAATAATTCAATGCATAGATATGCAAATTAGTCTATTCATTGTTTGTATAAAAATAATAATTATGATTTGTTGTACTTAATTTCTATGTCAAAACTCAAACAAACACTAAGAAATTATTGATTAAAATCTAATCAACAAAATGAAAAATATACTCATGTGTTAACTATAACAATAAACCCTAAAAGCTTGTTTGATACAATTAAATTTTATTAAATTAATTTGCAATTATATACTTTAAATATGTATGGTGAAAATGAAATTTCAATTGGTTTTCTATATCATTAATTTTATAAAATTATATATACGTAAAACTTATGATAATATAAGGTTATAAATTTAAATTGACTAATATTAATTGATTTCATAAAAATTCATTTGCAAATCAAAAAATTTATTTTACCTAAATCTAAATTTACTTTCGCATTTCAATTAAATGATTATTTTTCATTTTTATTAAATTTTATAAATAAAAATAATAAAAGGCCAGAGTTAAGATAAAAACACTTATCAATACTAATATATTATATTTAATTATAATCAAAATTATTAAAACTAACCATTCGAGTGATAAATTCTCATAATATATAATCATCTATATTATATGATTCTCAATCGACGTGAAATTCTTAACATTATTGAAACAAAAGATATAAAGCATTCCTTAAAATAATTTAAGTTTTGTTTCAAATATTTGTAGTATATTATTAGAATAAGAATTCAATAATTGATTTTTTTTTTTGTGATATGATATTATAAAAGATATAAAATTTTTAGAAAATTTCAAAATGTTATTAATGTAGTTTATAAGGTATACATATTAGCTTTTGATTTGTTGGTGCTCTATATTATTTTTTTAAAAGTGTTTTAAAAATTAGTATTTTTTTAAAATTATTTAATTAGATTTAAATCGGGTAAAATTTATAAGGAGATAAAAATTATTTAATATTTTTTTATTTATAAGACTCAAATTTAAAATTATTCTTAAGGAAAATGAACTTCTTATTATTTTAATTAATAAATATTAATAAAAATTAATATATTTTTTTTATAGACTATAAAACACAAAAAATAACAAGAGTAGAGAATGAGACAAAAAAGAGAGAATATGAACATGCAACTACCACGTTCTCTTGAGTTCTCATCGAGAATCTCGAGATAATTAAATATGGGTTTCTCATAACAAATTATCGCTCTTTTTGAGTTTCTGAAGTTTGACCAATATGTACTTAATTTGCATTAACTATTCAATTTATCACGAAAAATTGTCGGTATTTCTTAAGTTGACATGACATGAATAATTCCTTACTTATCCGTGGGTCTACAAATAAAGATTAATTTATTTTCATAATTTGTTATTTTTTAAAAAATAAAATAAAAAATATTTTTATTTATTTTATTTTCAAAATTATCAAAAAATATAAAAATATATTTTTTGACCCTAATTTTTTTTTAAAAGCAAAAATATGATGTAAATAATTAGAAAATAAATGATAAGAATATTTTTATTTTTTTATTATTTTTATTAACCATTTTATTATAGATTAATAGAAAATTGGACGGAAGAGTCTTGTAATATATTATGACATTTATGAAGAGAAGTTAATACATTTTTAAAAGGTTAGGAAGAGTTAGTATATTAAATTATTTCACAGGAAAAAAATAATAATTAATCCATTTATTAATTAATCCATCTCAACTGGCAATCGGTGCCAATGCCAATTATGTGGCCACTTGCTATCATTTTTCATTTGTTTCTCCTTCTAATAAGTAAGTTAAGCTGAAATTATAATTTTACATCAAATCAATAATTGTTATGTAATTAAATTGCCATCCACATATGTCATTAATATTAACATAAATATATTTTTCGGTTTTAAAACTCATAATTTAATGTCGCCTATTTAAGATTGTAAAACAAAATATAAATTTTAATCACATGTGAATGAGTTTAAAAAATTAATTAGTGCTACTTATATTTCTAACTCCAGAAATTAATATGCTTATTATATTAGTTATAATTTAAACAAGTGAAGTGTGCCCTGCTCATTCTTGCAAGAACATATAAACAATTGCAAGAACTTGATGTTGTGACAATCTTAATAATAATAAAATTGAAGAAATTATGCAGATTATTTGCTACCCCCTGTCTTCTGGTGATGCTTATGCAAATCCTAAACCAATAAAAATTCACCCATTAGAAAAATTCAGTATTGAAAATAGCAAGATCATCTGAGCGTAACATAAAACAAGAACCAAACTTTACTAACCATAAAACAAGAACAAGCAATATATATTGAAATTCATTCCATTCGCAATTAAATTGGCAAAACAGAACAAGCAATATATATTGGCAAAACAGAACAAGCAATATATATGTATAATCCACATACTAGGCAATAAACCACACAAAATATAGTCTTCAAACAATTCATTTTTACATAAAACTCATCAATTTTTTGCCCCCAGTATAAGCTTCATTCAAGTCATCAGTTTCAGTTCTGCTCTGCGAATCAAAATCATCATCATTCCAAGAATGCTCAGGCTTTGAATCAGAGTCCACTTTTCCACATGATTGAACTTTATCAATGTCAATTGTGATAGGACTACGAGCTTGAGTTACATCATTAGAAGCTGATGATGATGTAAATGATGTTAATGAAGATAAAGAAAACAGCAACTGCTGATTCATCAGTATAAGCATTTATCATTGAAAGGAATATGGATAAAGAAGAATATTTGTATTTGCCATAGGTTCTTCAAAACTTATAACATTTTAAAGAATGAATTTCTTCACTCCTAAATTGAAAGGCTGAACAAAGTTGTATAGAATCATCTCCTAAACACAAAGCATAAATCTTTTAGAGAAATGGGGCAAAACATGGTGGAGTAAATTTCACTAGCATTTACAAACTAATCACTAATTTCAATGTATCTTAAAATCACCATACTTTAACATCTCTAACAGTAATACAATTGAAACCAAAATCCTTACAACATCATAAATATGATGTGGCAATCATATTGGAAATCTTATTATATGTTTTATTTTTTTTTTTTCTGTTTTATGCATATTGGACATTGGCACAAGGTTTTTTTTTTCTTTTTTCTCCTCATATATTTCACTTGTAGAGATAGGAGAGATATAAAAAAGAGAGAGAATGAGAGTACAGATGAAAATGAAAATTCACTTGCCTTGCCCATAAGCACACAAAATAAACTAAAAATATCCAAAATGGTTATCACATCGTATTCTTGATACGAATTGCAAAATTTTGCACTTATCAAGAAAAACGGGAATTTAGGTTAATTTAATGACAATTTGTGACTAATTCATCTACTACTTTTGATGTTAACCCAACAAATAGTTTGACATGGCATCACATACAAGTCCAATGCTCAACAAAGATATTACCTCGTGTATCAGGGAGTCTGTTAATATTGCCAGATGGGTTGGGTGGTAGTGAATTGGGCATAGTAGTTTGATACTTGGACTCCATTGTAAGCATCTTCAAAGAAATTTTCCGAAGATAATCCCTCTGAAATCAGAGATTGTTAGAACAAAATCAGATCCCACAAAATCCAGCACACAAATGTTGCTGTCAAGGTTTTGGGGTGTGTGTGTGTGTGGTGGGGAAGATACAAGCTGAATCTTTTGTATATAGTAGCTTATCAATGTTTGCAGTTCTTTCCTTCCTAACTTTGTGCTCCCTCCCTCCCCCCTCTTAGGTCTTTCTTTTTTCCAATTCTCTTTCTTTACAATTCCCTTGTACTCAGGAAGGATCCCCTATCCTTCCGAACAAAATAAATTAAGCACGAGGATTAAAATAAGGATGTAACTTCAGAGCATTAAGGACGTACTTGGCTTGTGGCAGCAGTGTAAATCTTTTCCTCAAACCGCATAGCAATCCTCTTGAGTTCTTCTAATCCCTCTTGACTAGAAAATGGAAGATGTCTCTTTAATGTCTCCATTCTGCATATGCAAAACATTGTATTACCAATTATATAACAAGTATAAGGAAATTAGCAGCCAGCCACCAAAGAGAACCCTCAATTGATAAACTATGACAAAAGCATTAGAAACTAAAATTACTAATTTTGTGGCAAAACCACTGATACATAGAGAAACACAAATTCACAAATGCAATACGTAAATGATAATTAAGCCACATATTAAAAGAAACACTAACATTTTGTTGACAATTCTCTGTCGTGCACCAGGCGGCAATTGAGCTCTCCAATCAACTGCATCCATTGCAGGTTCTCCACCTTGACCAGTAGGCCGCCAATTATTGGTATCCATCAGATTCCAACCAAGGACAATTAACTGCTGCTAACACTACAAATAAAGAAAGAAACACTATATCAACTGTAAAAATAAATCTAATTGCAGAAAATTCTACTTAAAATCTCTAGAAAAGCATCAATTCTAAAGCAAATAACGCCATAAATGAACAAAAGAAAGAACAAATTGAAGTATTTTAGGTTAACAAATAAATCCATGAAGTTGCCACTACAGAGTTATTGAGTCTACAGAACATAAAAAAGGCCAAAAAAAAAAAATTAAAATTTTTTATTAACAAATAAATCCGTAAAGTTAAAATTTAAATGACAAATTAAAACATAAACCAGTATAGCTGGTAGTAAATTACAGAAGCAAAATATTTGAAATTTCAAAACCCAATTGATTAATTACCCAATTCTACACTTTCCTTAAAGCAATCAAATTTCTAGCTCAAGTGATAGATAATCTGTTATACTAATTTTATAAATTTTTGCATCAAAACTCGTAAATCTTCATTAAAAATTACATGAAAAAAATTTTAAAAAAGGAAAAAATGTTCCTTTAACAACAATATATACTGATAATCATTCGATAAATGGATGAAAAAATAAGCAGAAGAAACTTGATATTTCAGATATTGACGCTGATTTTGTTGTTCGTTATCAGAAACATGAAACAAATCAGACAACAATAGAAAGAAGATGAAAACTGGTACCAGCTCAACTGGATAACCAAGAACAAAAGAAATGAACTCACATGTAGACACACACACTCAATATAAGAAAATGAGGCTTTTATTGTTGTCCACACCTTTTACAATAATTGTACATACATTTATATAGAAGCCAACAAAATAAAGACAGTCTGGCTCTTACTTTGTTTCCACTAAGTCCACTAACATAGCCAATTGTTTGACACCTCACTAACTAAATAATAGTGGGTTATGACTCGAATAATAGTGGGTTCTGACTCGAATACTAAATAAATGTGATAAAAGGATACAATAATTTTGATACTCCCCTTGGTGCATACTTGTTGTCTTCACTTCAAGAGCATCTTTAAACATCTCAAACTTTCCCTTTGCAAGTGTTTTCGTAAATATCAGTCACTTGACCACCAGTTCGCACGCTTTCCAATTTTATTTCTTGCTGAAGCATCTTTTCTCTAATAAAATGATATTTGAACTCCTACTCTGTTGCCACTGCAAGAAAAAATAAAAAATTGAATCGAATTAATTTAAGGATAAATTATTATTTAATCTTATATCATTTTTTTATTTCGACAAATTAACTAGTTGATATTTATCTTCCCATCTAATTTTTTTTTTGTTTAAAAATTAAAAAAAAAATTGAAAAGAAAAAAAATATTTTTTTATTATATTATAATATATTCTTTGCCTAAACATCACAATAACATAGCAAAAACGTTATTTTCAACCTTGAGTTTGGAATCTGAAATGGTAAACAGCGCAATAGTATAATTCAATCATCATCACCATCAAAATGCCCCAACAAATTCACGATCTCTACCAACTCTATCAATCTCATAAACAAATATAGGGGTCTCCTTGTCATCTCCCCTCTTACTTCTTTCAAATATGTGAAGAATTTAGATTTAATCAGTCCGATTTTGAAAATATTTCATAATGTACTTCATTGTGAAAAAAAATATAATATAATTTTTTTTTTTATTTCATATGTTTTTATTTAATTAGATGAGTATATATATTTAATATAAATAAATATTTTTTATAATAAAATTATTATGTAGTTACTAATAAATTTTGATAATTAAATTGTATATCATCATTACCCTTTTTAATTTGGTTTTGATTTTATTATATCCCCTTATTACCCTTCCTTTTTTTTTTTAAAATATAAATTAAGTTCGGACAAGGTTAATTCACCATTGTAAAAACTTCTTAATTGTTATAATAATTATTAATATATAAATAGAAATTTTTACGAGAACAAGAAATCTTGATTTTTTTTTTTTTTTTTTTAATTCTATCAAAAGCTCTATTGTGTTTGCCAATTGCTTGAATTATAGTTTTGTCTTAAGTCGGTTCCTTTTTTAATTTATTTTTAACTTATTTTTAATAAATCATGATTTCACTAGTTCAAATTGATTTTTATTTAGATGGAATACTTTTAAAAAAATTAAATTATTTTTTAAAAAAATTATTTTAATATTAAATTGTAAAAATAATAATTATATTAATAAAAGAAAAAAATAAAAATTTATATTCCTTGTGCACGCTATAATGGTCCTCATCCATTTACTTTACTGTTCGAACACAACTAGAAAGTTGTGACAAGTTAACTTTCACTTTCAACCTCTCTATAGAGATGTACAAAAATAAAAAGATGTGATTTTTTTTTTTAACATAAAAGATTACAAGAACTTGAACCCTTCTATTGAATTATTAATGTGATTTTTCAAAAATAAAAAAAGTGACGAGAGATATAAAACAATGAATGATTTATAAATTTTAACAATTATGATAAACTGCAAATATATTATTAAAAAAATCTAAAGAGGAAAATTATTTTTAAGATTTAAATCCATACATCTATAGGTTTAGTTTGGTGATATGTAAGTGAATCTTTCAACTTTGTAAAGATATGAAACTTGTAAAGTTTATGGATACAGAAATGAGTCTTTCTTTTTTTGTGACTTTAATAATTTTATAACAAAAAATTAATATAAATTTTTTAATATTTTTAAACTTGTGTTTGAAAATTTCTAAATTATTTTACTTTTACTATTAAAAAGTCATCAATATTATTAAGAATATTATATAAAAAAATTATGTCACGTTAATTGAATATAAATATATTAAATAATTAATATAAAAATAAACTTCTCAACTTTAATATAAATTTACAAGTGTCTGTTGAGTCTATTAAAAATTATTTTGACAATTTAAGATATTATTAAGAATATTATGTGCGAAAAATATATATTATCTAATTAATATAAAAATAAACTCTGTAATTTTAATAAGTCAGTTTCTAAAATTGGTTAAAGATTTAATAGTTAAAAAGTTCTTAGAATGTATTTTTTTCATCTTAAAAAGACCAGGAAGCTTAAGGTCAAGTAGTGCCCGTTTGGCACAGCTTATAGAGAGGAAAAAACAATTTTTTTAGGTGAAAAGTTGATTTTAACTCAGTTTTTAGTGTTTGGTAAATATCAAAATTAATAAAAGCAATTATCTAGATAGCTAAAATTCAGCTTTTTGGATAAGTTGGAAATTAGAGCTTTTCAGAAAAACTGAATTTTAGATTAAACGCGTAGCTAATTTTTAAAAATTAATAGACAAAAATACCCTTATGAGTTTATAAACAGTTTTTAAATTGTATTTTACCAAACACAAACATATAGCTAATTACTTTTAGAAATATCACTTTTAGAAAAATAACTTTTCTCCATAATAAAAGCTATTTTCATAAGCTGTGCCAAACTGGGCCGTAATTTAGGAGGGGATAAGATAATCGCTTTCAAGGAATTTTCTTTATTCAAAAATTGTGCAAGGGGCAATGGTGATAATACCCCACCAAGAAACCCTTATCTTTTGGGAATTTAATTTCTTTTTTCCAACTTAGACGTGATTCCTATTTGCTTCAAATTTAAGCAAAATGTGAAGAAAATGTGAATCCATGGACGGTGGATCTATACAAAAATGTCAATTTCAATCTCTATTAGCTAAAGTCATTATAAAAGAAAAGAAATTATTTTTTTTTTTTTCTTAAAATAAGAGAACCCAATAAAGTGTGTCCCCTCTAAATAAAAGGAATTGGAATTAATAATTGAACCCACACAAAAAAAGAAAAGTTTGTATGAGAATATGGAATCCTATTTGCTTTTCATTTTATTAAAAAAAAAAAAAAGAAAAAAATAATTAAAAATTGAGATTTCAATTTAAATTTGAGTTTCTTTCTCTTCATTGTAAATTAAAGAATAAATAAATAAATACATAAATGTTCAAGATTTAGATTTAGACTTCATTTACAAAATTTTGTTCTCTTTTAATTGCATTTATAATAATAATAAGAACAAACAAAACCCTTAAATATCTCTCTTTGCCTTGCTAATGATCCTTGAAAAAGGGACTTTAGTATCTTTCAAAACTTGAGCATCAATCACAGGTAGACTGTTGATAGGGTTAGGCATTGTTGGCCCAACTTGCAAATTACTCGTCAGGTTGAATATTGAAATTAGGAAATTACATCTACGATATTTTATATTTCTTTTTTATATTTACAGATTTTTTTTTTTCACTTTTATTTTTTAATATTTCAAATACACAGTCTTTTATTTTTTTATTTTCATATATATAATTCCTTTAATTTCTCAATTCATTTTCTTGTTTTCCTTTGCAAAGCTTAATTTTTTTTTTCAAGTTTTCTCCTAATTTTTTTTTAAAGTTTTCTTTCAATTTATTTTTCTTTTTTTTTTTTCTTTCTATTCATATATCTTTCTTTCCATAAGATTTATTTTGCAACTGTTCTTTTTTTGTCTTTTCTTTATTTCTTATGATTCCTCTAGTTTAATTTTCCTATGATTTATTTTGTAATTGATTCTTTGTTCATTCTCTTTATTTCTCCCCATTTTTCTGTCTTTCTTTTCCTAAGATTTATTTTACAAGTTATACATTATTGATAATTGTTGTATTTGAGATCTGAAACAACAATTACAAAAAAAATTAGTGAACAATCCGTGATGCTTAACTGAAGAAGATCGGGTGTTGTAAATTAGTTTATCGATCTTGTTACTTTTTCTTAAATTCTCCCATCTCTCTTCTCTTATCTATTTGATGCATATATGATTTACTTTTTTTTTTATAAATTATTTTGAGATTCCTATATTTTGATCGATTATATTAAAAAGTATCCGTATTTTTAAAATTATACTAAAAAGTCCATACATTTTAGTTCAGTTAAAATTCGAGGCTATTTTGTTAAATGACCATAATATTCCTCATTTTTAATTTAATTTTTACTCAAATGTCATCACTTTCAATCACATTAAAATTTTCATTTTCACCACCATTATATCATCACCACACCACTATTATCACCACCATCACCACCACCAAATTTAATATTATACAGTATAAATCAATTAAACTCAAAATCAATCAATTGAATAAATTTTAAATCTAAAAATTTCAATCACAAAAAAAAAATCCAAATCACAATTGCACACCGACTTCTACTCCAATGGCGGTATCAACTCTCTAAAAATTCTTCAAAAAATTCACTAATTCCAAGGAGAACAATCTAATTCCACTTATGTTAACAAAACAAATATCGAATTACTATAATTTCATAAAAATTCTTTCATTTTTCAATATTATTCATTTGTTTTGTGTTAAACCCAATTTTATTCCTTCTTTGGAGTTAAACCCAATATTTAACTTCATCACATATCAAATTTAGTTGAAACAATACAATCCCATATCAAAATTTCACATCAAAAGCAAAACTTTCATGCAGTTGGAAAAACTATAGTAGCAGATAAAAAATTAAGCCCAGATCACCATTTCATCCAATTAAACCAAATTAAGGAAAAAAACCCAGATCCAGAAAGAATTCACAAAATAAAAAAATCAAACAATACCAATTTACATTGCTAAACAGGGCAAATAAAAAACAAAAAACTAACCTTGAATAGCAAATGCGACGCGGATCGCTTAAATCTCTGAGAAAAGGCCAAAGAAAAGGAGAGATGTTGAGAATAAGAGAGAGAAATTTAAATCCTTCGATTATTGAGAAATGATAGATCATAATCAGAACTATTTTGAAGAGACATAGATACACAATAATTAATTGAAAAAAGGAAAAAAATTTAAAAAAAAAATCCAAAATCTTAATTTGAAACTAAACAAATGGAAAACGACGACGAACAAAAAAAGTATTAAAAGATAGGTATTTTTGAGATTAAAATAAAATAATTTAGTAAAAATTAATTTTTTACCCATTAATAATATAATGAAATTAAAATGTATAAATTTTTTAGTATAATTTAAAAAATATAGAGATTTTTTCGTATAATTAACTAAAATATAAAGATCTCAAAGTAATTAATCATTTTTTATAAATTTTTGGTTGTTTATGTAATATTTCACAATGAAATCTCAAGAATATATGTACAAAAATTTATAATTTGTAATAGTTAAATTTTTTATTTTTTATTTGCTTACCTATTACTAAGTACTAAGCTACAATTGCCTCTTGTATGAATTCAATATGTTTGGTTGATTTTGGTGCATTTATAGCATATGTATGGTTGATTTTGGTGTATTTATAATATATATTTGGTATATTTGTTAATTTTTTGTATATTTGTTTATATTTTCTGTAAATTTTTGGTTGATTTTGATTAAATATCAAAGGTTTATTAATAAAAAGATAAAATATGTAAATATAAATAAAAAAATAGAAAACAGGAATTAAAACGTGGTGTAATTGGTGCTGGAATTTGGAATAGTGACACAATCTATCATTTCAATATTTTCTCTTGAAAAAAATATTCTGACATTGTTATTATTATGAGAGAGACTTATGATATAAATGTGATTATTTAAATAAAAATCATAATTTTGAAATTAATTTTTTTTTTATAGTAAAACTGAAATTTTCTTTGTTTTTTCCTTGTAAAGATCCTATTGAAATTTAAGTCCCTCCGCTTAGTCAGCCCAACATTTAAATCCTTCCAGTTGCCTTCTAGTTGGGTGTTAGGGAGTAAACATTATGTCAGTTTGGTTCAATCGACTTGAAATTTAAAAAAAATTAAATTTATCGAATTTAAATTTTAAAAAATAAATCAAATTGAATTTTAAATCAAACTAAATAATAATTTTAATAAAATTAAAATAAATTAAACCAAATTCAAAATCAAACCAAATAATAATTTTAACAAAATTAACTAAATCAACCAATATATATATATATATATATATATATATATATATATATATTATTTTAAATTTTTAACAAAAATCAAACTACAAAAATAAATCAAATCAAACCAAATTAAATTAATTTTTAAACCCAAACCAACAGAAACCAATTAAATTAAATTAAATTTGATTTTCAGTTAAAAATGATTTTTTTCTCACCCTAGTTGCGTCCCCCATGTTTTACTTGAGTTTTGAACATTATTTATTTAATTTATATTTTTAATAATATTTTAATTACTAGAGAAGTCATTAAAAAGAATGCATGACATTTACTTGTCAACTTCTCATCCACCACAATTGCCAAATGTCTTAATCATAAAAATGGCATAATCATAAAAGAAAAATGTCTTAATTCCAAGCATACTGATCAGATGTAGTATCAGAGTCCACTTATCCACCAACACCACCATAATTGCCAAATGATTGAACTTCAGCAATGTCAATTGTGAGAGGACTAGGAGCTTTGAGTTACATCATTAGAAGCTGATGATGATGTTAATGATGATGAGTTCATAAAGACTCCCTGGGTGGGTCTATATATATTTATAAAATTCATAATCTGCTTCTCGTACGAACCCAACTTCTCCTTGAAACCAGGCGAAATATCGTTTTTTGAAACCTGTAAGAATGATATTATGCGCTCTAACATGGCCTTAAATATTTTTAGTTTGTCAACCTGCTCTGACTTGAGTTGTTGTGGAAGAGAATCATGCTGGAAAACAAAGAATAATATACTTATCAGCTTCAACAATTACACGAAACATTTGCAACAAAACTGATAATATATATGTGTACGTGTATATATATGGGGTTTTCCCTCACAGGTTTATTTTATTCCACCACTTGGGATGGTTTAACCAGAAACGATAGCAGATTGACAATCCCAATATAGATAGATAGGCAACACTAGAGTGAACCACAGATCACAACCATTACCATAATAAATGAAATGAAAAATGGGATTTAACAAGTAAATCATATGCAATTAACGAAAAAATATATGTAGTGAGTTAAATTACCCGCTGTAACCTTGTGGCAATTTTCTGGTGCATTTCATTTAGTTCAGACAAGTACATCTCCTTCATGCCTTTGATCTACAAATTGGAAAAAAAAAGTTATGAAAAAAAAGAAGAAAAGAAAGCTTTATTTCTTTAGGTAATATAATGAAAAATAAAAGTATTCCAGCGACATTTGTGAACAGAATCGATGAAAATACAAAGAGAGAGCTAAATAGTATGGATTGAAACAACAGAAGAGCCATATAATATCAGACCCTTGACAAGGCATATTTATCTGCATAAAAATGGAAAGACATGAGAACCTTATCTAATCTACCTGTCTAGTTCAGGTTATGGTTTAGTTCACTATAATGCTTGGTTTTATTTTGCTAAATGCCTGGTTTTATTTTGCTAAGGACACTGGAGCAAAATGATTACTTGACATTTATAGCAGAGTGATAGACCTCAAAAAGATGAACTTTTCTCCTCTTATAGTCCATTACTTCTTATTTCTTGTTGCTAAAGCTATTGCAATGGTTCCTAACCAACCGTAGTTATTTCCCGGCCAATACTTCCATTAAACCCAAGCCCCAACACAAAACTCTCTTAAATCTGGTCCTACAACAAAAAAATGTAAAATACAATACCTTTTGATAGACTTCCTCTTGCCAATCACCCGCATTTGCATGGCCAGTATGTGTCGTTGAATCAAGTGATGCTACAAAAATAAGCATACTTACACATGTAAGTCAACTAAAAGTTGTACTTTCTATACAGACTCCACAAAGAAAAGAACATGCAGATTCAAGAACAGATCAAAGTATGCATTGGTTTACATAGAGATCAACTGAGAAGCAACATGCAAGAGAATCCAAACATGTGACACCACCAAAATCACTACAGAGTATATGATGAAGCATTGCCTGGAAACTTTATTCATGAATCAATTTCACGAGTATGTACAACTCACAACAAAGGGATACAATAGTCAATATGGGTAACACTTGTAACGTAAAGACAATATCAATCTAACATTGCTCCTTGCTGCCACAAGTGAATACTTGGGTGAAAAGGGATCTCAATTAAAAGTTACTGTATGGCACTATCAAAACAATAAAGAAATAGATAGGATAATAATTGAATGTGTAATCAAAATTTTCCAACTAAAAGAGAAAACAAGGCATGCAATTTAGTTATGCCTTCACTTTGAGAACCTAATTGCTGTTGATGCATACTTGAGAGGTTATTTGGTTGAGCCATCAACTGCTGCTGCTGCTGTTGGTGTTGCTGTTATTACTGCTGCAGAATTCTACTTAAAATCTCCAGAAAAGCATCAATTCTAAAGCAAATAACGCAATAAACGAACAAAAAAAAGGACAAATTGAAATTTTTGGTTAACAAACAAATCCATCAAGTTAAGCCAATACAGAGTTATGGAGTCTACAGAACATAAACGACCATAAAAAAGAAAAAAAAAAACAAAAACAAAAATTAAAATTTTTTATTAACAAATAAATCCGTAAAGTTAAAATTTAGATGATAAATTAAAACATAAAGGATCAAGTACAAATAAACTTTTAAACTATATTATTTTGCTCACTTCAATTTTTTTTTATGATTTAAATAAATCCTAAATTTTGATTCAAATAAATGGAGATGCTAAATTTTCATTCAAATTAAATCTATTTAAGTCAAATTAAAAAATTCTTTTTTTTTTTTTTTTTTTTTTTTTTTTTTTTTTTTTTTTGTCAAATTAACTATTTATTACTAATAATGTTATTGTATTTGTAAATTTAGACTAATGATAGCAACTGTCAAAATTATTAAAAATAATCAAGTTGAAATTCCTAGTGACTTAAACCCAAAATTAATCCACATTCAATATGTAAGGAACTGATGAAGAAGTTAATGGGACAAATATACACATATCCCAAATTCTCCTATAAATAAGTAATGGAAAGATAAATAGAAGGAATTATCTATCTCTCTCTTGAAAACTCCTACCCATATTCTCCAGTTTTCCTCATCTTCCAAGTGCTCCTACTTAGGCATCCGAGCCACTTCACCAGGACAGTCTTGAGAGAGATTCTTTGATTTTGAGTTACAAATCAGGCCTACAGATATCATACACCTTCATTTCAGATATCAGGCCTATAAATTCATTATTTTCATGGGGGAGAGGGTCCCTCAAATTGATTAAAAATTTATTGCTCTTGAATTATAGAATTTGAGTTTAAAAAAATGTTAAATGCAAGTGCTCTTAACAAATTGCCAAGAAAGGCGAGATTTTGTTATCTGCAGATATTAAGAAAAACACTCGAGTACAAGTGATAAAGGAGGCAAGAAAATGCCAAGGCTGAAAAATACAGAAAAAGGCAAAAGTCCTATTTTGATAGGCAAAAGTTCTATTTCAATAGACAAAAGTCCTATTCCGATAGGCAAAAAACCTATTCCAATAAGCACCCAAAGGCCTAATATTCCTGATAGGAAAAAGTCTTTGTCAAGATAAGTTGCTTGAAGACCTCTTACAACAAGGCAAATTTCTAAGTCCTCGTTTAGAGACAAATATATCATGAAGACCTTGTTAGACGAGGCAAATTTCTAAGTCCTAGTTCAAAGAGGCATATCAGTAGACCTCACTAGGCTAGATAGATTTCTAAGTCCTTAATGAGAGAGACAAATTATTATGTAAGTCCTCGATGAGTGAGATGTCATTGAAGAATGTGAGGTGAATTTCTTAAAACCTAGAGCAGCGAGGCGAATATACAAAGGCGTCCCAAAGAGGCATGATTTCTAAGTCCTCGTTCAGAGAGGCATACATCAGAAGACCTCATTAGCAAAGGTGAATTTCTAAGACCTCATTTAGAGAGGCATATATCATGAAGAAATCATTAAGCGAGGTAGATTTATGAGTATTTTATGAGCGAGCAAGATTATATGGAGGCCTCTTAGATAGACAAAATTTTTTAAGTCCCCGTATAGCGAGGCACATTATTTTTTAAGCCCTCCTTCGACAAGGCGAGATATTATTAAAGACCTCCTAGTGAGGTGGGTTCATAAAGTCCTCATACAATGAGGTAGATTATTCTTTAAGTCCTCATAGGCAAATTATTGAAGACCACATAGCAAGGTGGATTTTAAAGTCCTCCATTAATGAGGCTCCTTATAAGACCTTTATGCAAGTCAGGATTTCTAAGATGACAAATTATTGAAGATTTCTTGTAAAGGAAGGATATTCTAAGTCCTCATATCAAATGAGGCAAATTATTGTAGATCTCCTAATGATGTGGATCTTTAAATACCTCGAGCAGCGAAGCAGATTATACAAAAGCCTTTTAGAGAGGTAGGATTTTCTAATTCCTTGAGCAGTGAGGCATATTATAAAGAGGTCTCTTAGATGGGCAGGATTTCTAAGTCTTTGTTTAGAGATGCATCTTATATCAGAAGACCTCATTAGGTGGGATGAATTTCTAAGACCTCCTTCAGCAAGGCGTATTGTTCGAAGACCTCATTTGACGAGGCATGCATCATTAATGTCCTTCATCGGCAAGGAATATTATAAAACTTCTATGCAAGTAAAGATTCCTAAATATCTTAATAAGACACATCGTAATATCTCTAGGTGAGGCACATCATTAGGAGATTTCCAAAGGTCTTTATCAAGGAGACATAATATTTGAGGCTATAAGGTAGACATGATGTTGTCTCAAGACTTGAAGCCATTAAAAACTACTCCCTTAGCCCATTTCTTGAGATGGTCAGATCGAACTAAAGAGTGGGGGCCTCTGATGAGAAATAAAAATAACTACTAATAGCAAGATGACATGTATATATATGGAGGTCCCTATTTATGCTATAAATTGATAAAGGATAGGTAAAATGTATGAGTTCTCTATCGCTCTATCTTAAAATCTCCTATATATATTCTCCATTTTTTCACATCTTCAAGTGCTCTGACTTAGGTACCAAGACAGCTCTAAAAGGAATTCTGACCTTTTATTCTTTGATTTCAAATTACAAATCAAGCCTACAAGAGTCATATATCTCCATTTCAGATATCAGATGATTTATTTCTCATTAACATTCATTTATCAATTAAATTTTGGTTAAAAAACACCACTTTTTTTTTTTTTTTTTTTTAATGAACTTGATTCCAACTAACACATGAATTTAAGACCTTCCAACCTTCAAGAAAATTTATATATACTTCCATGCAATTATTTAACTTTTTTTTTTTTTGTTATATTTCTTTTCTAGTAAAATTTATAAGGCCCAAGAGTCGATGCGTTGATTATATTATACCATATGTAAACTTGCAATAGAATAAATGTAGTGTTCTCACCGTGAAGATACTGAAGTAAATCTGGAAAAAGAAAGACCCAAGTTAAACAATTAAAAATGATATGCGAAAAATAGGAAAAAAAAAAAAAATGAATGCCCATTTTGCACAAAATAGCAACTTTCTTTCAAAGGTAGGGGTTGTTTGGTTTTATTACAATTTCGTATTATTATTATTTAATTATGAAAGAAAATATAATATCAAAATATATATTTAATTAAATAAATATATCAAAATATATTAAAACATATTGTATTTAATTATATGTATTTAGTTAAATACTTATAAGATTAAAAATATATGCATTTTATTAATTTTTTAGTATATAATTTTATTAAATATTTAACATAAGCCGACAATTATATATATATCAAACTACAATTGGTATCAAATAAGCCAACCAAATTTGGTCATATTAGGATTTCTAAAAAAAAAAAAAATTATCATATGAGGATTCTCTTATATTGAGATAAATATGATAAATTATGTTATTACAATCTTCATAGATAAATATAAAATAAATGATTGAGATTCATTTTTACATTATAATTACTATTTATTCAGACATTTTAATTTTTAATTTTTTTTTTAAATAAAATTCAACCATTTATTTTATATACAATGATGGAGATTGTGATCTAATAAATAAAGGAAATCGAAATCAACAATCTCACTCATGCCTATTGATAGAATCATTGAAACAGTTTCTATAACAAAAATAGATATGGAAAGAAAAAATAAGTACTTACCATTGGCATCTTCATATAGATACTGGATTCCTAACAGAAAAAAAAAAAAAAAAAAAAAAAAAAAAAAAAAAAAAAAAAAAAAAAAAAAAAATAAATTTAAAAAAAAAAATAATAAAAATTTTTTTAAATTTATTTTATAATAAAAAAAAAAAAAAAAAAAGAAAAAAAAAAAAAAAAAAAAAAAAAAAAAAAATTTAAAATTAAAAAAAATAAATATAAAAATTTTGTAAAATTTTTTTTATCCTAAAAATTAAAAAAAAAAAAGAAAAAAAAAAAAAAAAAATTAAAAAATTTT
>CANXYC010674075.1:0-29508 GCA_948193065.1 Aleurites moluccanus
CCAACTGGGTTTTGGCTTAGGATAGATATTGGTGCCAAATGGTTTTGGGCTTTGGAAGAGATAATGGTGCCAACTGGATTGGGCTTTGGAGGGATCTTTGTGCCAACTAGGTTTGGGCTTTGGGGAGATCTTGGAGCCAACTAGATTTGGGCGTGGTGCGATCTTGGTGTTTGAAGCTAATGGGCCTTGGGTCCATTTGGGTTAGTGTTGTTTGAGACTGATGGGCCTTGGGTCCATTTAGGTTGAGAGGTATTTGAGGCTGATTATACTTGGGTCGATTTGGAATTACTCTCAACTGGTTTAAGGTACAACCTAGACTCATTCAAAATGGAATATATGCTTTATGAATCATGAATGCATGTATGCATGTGTATGAAGAAAATTGGTTCAAGATGACAGCTTAATATTATTATGGTTCATAGGCCCTAAAGTCCGAGGTCTAATGTTCATCACATGAAGGCTAGGTAGTTTGGTTTAAGGGTACCTGTCACACTAGAGCAGTGATATACCTAACCACATGTGAAACAATGAGTTTCTCGTGGGTCCAACAGTACGACTGCTCATTGCACCTCAAAAAGGATTTGAAGATTTGTTGCGGCGTGGATGCTTTTGATATCTCCCAACATACTCAAAGAGAGTTGTCAGGTCGATGCTACTCGCTATCCAAAGTTTGAATTTCGTAACTGGTGATGTAGTAATGCATGAAAATCAAAGTTAAACTAAAAGCCAAGTAAAAAGTTGTTTTTGAAAAGATTTTCAACCAATTGGTAGTCCTCTTTAACTTTTAAAAAAGTTTGTCCCCAGTGGAGCCACCAGCTGTGAGGCCTCGCCCGAGCACCGCTCGTCCCGGTCCGCTTAAAAAATGGGATCGGAATGCTCATTTGGGCAATTTCTCACAGAGGAGACGAGCTTAGCGCCTTTTATTTGAAAATGATTTTGATGTTTTGAAGTCGCCACCTTAAGTTATTTTTTATTGAAAAAATTTAGGTAAAAACCCATTTTGACTCCAATTTTATCCCAAAAGAAAAAAGTGCACTAGTCTTTGAAACCAAAGAGGATTTGGGGACTAGGTTTTCGGTTGAACTTGGCTTTTAATTTTATCCTTGATTTAAAATAATTTTTATGAGCAATTAAAGAATGACATATAAGATGCATGGGCAAGTAAATAAATGGATGAACAATTGAAATATAAGCAATTAAGTAAGATAATAAAAAAAAAAAAGTGATAAAAGTAAATTATTACACCTTAAGATCCCAAAATAGGGGATATCAATTCTAGCCCTTATAGGTTCTAGGTTAATCACAAATTCTCCAAAGAATACCTTCAACAAAATAAAATAAAGCAAATAATCAAAGCAAAAGAGATGGTTTTTTGTCTTTTTTGGATTTGAAGCTTTTATACAGCTCGCCTACGTATCCCGTTGAATGGGAATGAAAACTTACACAGTTCTTCCTTCTCGTGAAGGAGGGTTGATTTTATGCCCAATTTATCATGCTTTGATTCTTTATTTTGATGCTCTACTAAAGTAAAGAAGATGAGTTAGGAGACGATACCTTTGCCTTAGCTTTTAGGGATGTTGGCGGACGGAGTGCTCTTCCAAATCGGAGTTCCACCTTGGATCGGATGAAGCCTGAGGAAATGGGTTGATATGTCTTCTTAGCTCTTAAGAAAATAAACCAGCAGAGGGACCTTGCTTAGAAAAAATATAACTTTGAGGCTCAGTACGCCCCTAGTAGAAACTCTTTAAATTCAAAGAAAGCTAAAAAGAAGAAAATATGACTTGGAGAGAAAAAAAAGACGAAATCAAATAGACTAAATGATTTCTTGTCTTATTTTTCTTGTCTTTTATTGCTTTTGTGACTTCTTGTGTGCTTTGGAAGGTAGGAGGAGGCTCTCTATTTATAATAGGAGTTTGGGGGGTCGAATCCCATCATTTTTCAATATGGGATTCGGAAGAAAACAAGTTCAGAACGTCGCTGCCGCCGGCAAGAGGTACTGTTGCCGCCGGAAGGGAGGGGTGGCGCCGCCGGGAGCCTTGGCGGCACAAGGTCTGAAGGAGGGCGACAGCTGTGGCAAAGAGCCATGCTGCCGCCCGGCGCCGCCACCCTCTCTGGCGGCAATGCCATGCCTGGAGGGCGGCGCCTGTGCCCATACTTCATTCTGAGGCCGTTCTGAGTCTATCCGAGCGCGAGTTTGGTTCCGGAGAGTGTCGTTCTGGTTGGCACGAGTCCGAGGAGTGTAAAAAATGGGTGTTCACATAGTGGAGTTATTTTCAAGAATAAGGTTAGGGATGTAATGACTTCTGCCTCTAAATGGCAGAATGAAGACTATGTAATTAACATTGCTGAGGCATATGCTATTCTCTATGGATTGTAGCTGCTATATCCTTGGATTCATTAGCTCTTGAGGTTGAAAATGACAGTATGGCAGTGGTGCTTGCTCTTCAACTCATAAGGGAGGATCGCTCTTTTTTGGAATTAATCATTTATGATATTGTCCATCTTTTAGGCAATTTAACTTCTATTTCTTTTAGTTTTGTTTCTTGCAAGTTTAATTTAGTTGCTCTCAAACTAGCTCAATTTGCTTTTTATGTCTCTACAGTTGAGAACACATAGATGAAGGAGGTTCCATTCTCCACTGATGATTTTGTTAAAGCCGATGCTCATTCTTGAATGAATTTAATTTCTTTCTAAAAAAAAAATTTAGAGTTATAGCATCGAAAAAATCGTAATTTAAAATATTAACGATAATTTGTTTAATTTTAGATAAAACAGTAATCTAATTCATAAAAAAATACTAAACAATAATAAAATTTGTAATCATATTATATAATCATCCAACATACATATTAATCCCAATGATACATGATTAAAAAAAATTCAATTCATCTATTAAAAAGGTAACATAATTCTTCAAATTCTAATCAATTTATAAAAGAATAATCAAAAGCGAACTCAAAATATAAATAATTCATTTATAATAATCAATATTTTAATAAAAACTAATTCTTTTTTATTTAGTATTTTTTAACTAATCCATTTTTAATAATAATACTTTTAATTATTCATTGTCAAACTGTAAGTTCTTGTGATTTTGAGTATTTTTTTCATAACATTTTAACTAAACAATTGAAAGCCCAACACTTTTTATCGAATTCTCAGTATATATTTAAGAAAACCAACTTTAAAAATTAGCTATTCATATTGGAGAACTCATTTCTATATTAATCACTTAATATGTTTTTTCTTTTTTTAAATTTTGGTAGAATGGAAAAAAAAAAAAACACAAAACTAATATCAGACAAACTTTAGGGTAAGAGACTCCACATATATCATAAAAGAGGAAACCAATAAGCCCCCTGGATGGGTTCATCAAAATAGTGACTACTAATACTAAACTTTGATCCAAGATGAGTTAAACAATCGGTACTGTAATTAGCTTCCCATATGTATGCTTGACAATAACTATCTAATTCCTTGATAATAAGTCATGAATACTGAGAACCAGAGAGTTTGTCCCATTGACCCGTATCACCTTGCTATTAATTTCTAGCACAACTTAGCATTCTCACATTCCAAAATAACATTCTTAAATCCTCTGCTCCATGCAAGTGACAGTCCAAGAAACACATCCCAAAGCTCTGCCATAATGATTGAGCATGCTTCCAAAAAGCTGCGAATCCCCCCAACCATGCATCAATATGGGATCTAATTAATCCACTTACCGAAGCAAGCCCTGTTAAACCAATAAAGGAACCATCTAAATTAACCTTACATTGTCCTTCCAATGGAGCATTCCAACCAACCCAATGCAAGCTCCTAAGAATCGTTCCCTCATTACCATTATTTCTAGTTTCCTTGCTTTATAAGCTTATTTGGCAAAGATCCTGAGCAGTTGGGCAAGATATTTATGAAGGTAAAAATTCTTATCAAATAATCTCTTATTCCTCCAAGTCCAAAGGTGCCAACAATAAATACCATAGAGCAGGTTCCATAGGATATCATCCATAACAATTTCTTCATTACTCAAATTACTCATAAGCCAATTATCATAGTCCATACTAAAAAATCCATACTAAAGAAAGTTTGAGCATTAATGTTGGGAGGAATCAATGCTAACCAGAAACCAGAACTATTGGGTAAGGAAACATCGACACAATATATGCAGAATATCCTCTTTATTAACAAAACAGATTGAACAAGTTACCTCAGTAGTCAGGTGTCGTGAAGATCTCTCCTCATTAGTTAGCAGTTTGTTTTGCATTGCCAACCAAAGGAACAATTTCACTCTTTCTTACCCCTTCCATTTCCAGAAAATATTCCATTTGGAATTCATACAGAGCTGCTCAAAGTTGCCGACTTTATAGGTCAATTTGATGGTAAAGGCTCCTGAACTTGAGAGACCCCAGTACACGCAATCCTCCCTATTGTCCATGGAGGAAGGTTTAATAGATGTAATCTAAACTAGCTTCGAAGGAGGGAGAAGCGCTTGGATCAAACTACTATCTCAGCTCTCACCGCTTAATATGTTTATGAAATTTTTTCTTATATTATATTCTTAATTGTCTTTTAAGTGGCAATTAGGGTATTTTATTAAATATAGTCAAAACTTGTAAATTTATGATATGGACTGGACCAAGAGAATTTAAAATATAAGGAGAACTATACCAGACAAAAAAATTAAAAATTTGAGGATAATTCTTGATGGACGAAGAAATAAATTTAAAATTCGAAGATAAATTTATACCGGATCAAAAAAAGAGAATTAAATCTAGTTTGAATTATGATATAATAGGGTGATGCAATGATCAATTAAACTCTAATATTATATTTTTTTATATTTAATTACTATCATTTTTTTTTTATGTTATATTCCTAACACTTTTTATAATTAATGATTTTAATTGTAGAGATAGACAGACATATTCTAATAATAATATATTTATTGGATAAGTAATACTAAATTTAACTATCGGGTTAAAAAAGAAAATTGAATTAAGTTTGAATTATGATACAATAGGATGGTGAATGATGGATTAAGCTATAATACTATATTATGTTTATATTTAATTATTGTCAAATCTTTTTCGTATTATATTTTTAATATTTTTTATAATTAAAGATTTTGATTGTAGGATAGTTAAATATATCACAATGATGATATATTTATCGACTAAGCAATATATCCAATTTACCTATCAAATAAAAAAAAATGAAATTAGTTTGAATTAAAATATAATAAGATAGTGGAAGGTTTGATTAAACTTCAATATTATATTATATTTATATTTAATTATGGTGAATTTTTTATATTATATTTTTAACACTCTAATTATAGGGATTGACATATATATTCCAATGATAATATATTGGAAATATTACATAAATATATTTTTTTTTTTTACTTTTTTATTCAATTTTAAGGTTTTTTTTTATTTTTATTATTTTTTAATATATGTTTGGTATATGTATAATATATTTTTAGTATATATTTGATATATGTTTTATATATATTATATTTTTAAAAAAATATTTTTAAATATATAATATTTTTGAAAAAAAAAATAACAGTAAAATAATTTTTTTTTTTCGATATTTTAAAAAAATCACTAATATGTTTATAGACTCACCAATTACCAATAGATCCAAATTTAACTCCCTCTCACAAATGTTAATAAAAAAAAATTGACTGTAGCGCTGACTATCTTCCAAATTAGAGATCAACAACCAAGACTTCTTAGGACAAAACCATAACGTCATGTAGATGATGTCACTTTGTGCGATATACTCTTCACAAGACTCTCGTTTCAATTAGCATCTTTTTTTTTTTTTTTTCGTAGACACTTCTTTAAGATGTTTGCCAGAGAGAGATTTCAACACAACATTTCAACCCATTTTGTTTCAATTTTCTTGAATTTTAAGGCTCTCAAATAACTCTCTTTATCTTTAAATCAAGGAAGGCAAAAGGCATGGGAGAATTAATGGTTGAATTACATTCTAACGATGAGTTACCACTTCACAACCACGCCAACACCTACCAAAGTCCTATCTCCACACCCCTCCAACTGCAAATTATCACCATCGTAGGCGGTGGATCCATGAGAGATACGCCCATGAGTACAGGCGATGGCCGTGAAGCCAATTTGCAAGAAACTTGGCTTCCTATAACGGAATCAAGAAATGGAAATATTTATTATTCAGTATTTCATTTGCTTTCTTCAGGAATTGGATTTCAAGCTCTTTTACTTCCTTTAGCCTTTTCCACACTTGGATGGTAAGTTTCTTTCTTCCTTTCTTTTTCTTTGCATTGGGTGTTCTAGCAGTAGATTTATTACACTAATAATCTTATTAATTTTAAGAAAAAAATTCTGCAAACACTTCAAATTTTTATGAAAAAAAATTAAATACAAACTTTTTATAATTGTTATCAAAATCGGACTGAATTGAATAGTCGAATCAAAAAAATTAAGAACCAAACTAAGAATTAATTCGGTCAATCTCAAATAATTTTTCCCTCAAAAATTAGTTAAAAACTGATAAATTAATTAAATCGGACTGATTTTTCGATTCAAACTGATCAGCTTTTAATTTTTTTAATTTTTATTTATTTATTATCAAAAAATTATCGTTTTTGTCAAATAAAAAGTGTGACGTTTTGAGCTAAAAAAAATTAAGAGAATTGACACTATAAAAATATGATTTTATGTAAATTATTGATTTAATTATAATTGCATTATATTTATTTTTATCATATATATAATAAATATTAAATTATATATACATATATATGTATACTGATTTTTTTTTTCATTTAATCGATTTAATTCCTATCAAATCTCTTACTCTCTAATTATCTGTTTTCATCGATTTTTTAATCTATCTGATTTTAAAAATATTATTTTTTATAAAATTAAAAATTAAGTATTGAATTTTAAATGTTGAATGAAATATGTAATATAATTTTTAAATTAAAAAATTTAATAATTTATTATATTTAATATAAATTTTAAGTTAATAATTTTGATTAATCGTATTAATTAATTTTCAAATTAATTTATATTTTTAAAATAAGTATAGTCAAATAACTTAAAATAATTAATTAATTTTAAATATTAAATGATATTATGAACATTTTCATTTTTCGAGTCAATTTTTCTTGTTCAATAACATAATCTGGAACATTAAAAGACTAGGTAATGAATATATCATTAAAAAAAAAAAAAAAAAAAATTGGGCCAAAATATTTGTTTAAAAAAAAGAAGATTTTTTTATAATTTATCAACTAAATAAGTCAAGAGTATCTTGCTTTTGGGAAACTGAGACTTATACAAGTGTATCTTGTTAATATTTTATTATATTAAATATAAACATGATTATTAAACTATAAAAATATAATCTTTTTGTTTTGTTCTCCAACTGTACCACTTTCTTATTCCAAGAGCCTTCAACATTATGTGAAATTACATACCCATCCTTATATTAATTTTTTAATTCAAATTGCAATATTACATTATATTATATTATCAATTAATAGAAAAATACTCTCTTTATACATCTAAATTAATTTTATTTTAATATTTTAAAAAATTAAGATATTTATTTATTTTTAAATAAAAAGATACTGATTTTTTTTAGGTACACATTATTATCTAATACTATAAGTATATACTTTTATAAAAAAAATAAATTAATAAATAGTGTCAGTACATACTTTTATTGTATCTAATTCAAATCTACTTTTTAATCTTAACCTTACTTTTTTTTTTTTTTTTGGCCCTTTCCATGTTAGTTGGTGATTTGGTGTAGGGTGGATCGAGGGGGTTGTTGTTTACACAATAATTTTTTATGTGTTTAATTTTAGGTATTTATAAATTTTTATAAAAATTTATAAAAATTATAATTAGATAATATTTTATATAATGAATCTTATGATATATTTTTTATGCTAAATAAAAATTAAATGGACAGTTAAAAATACATTATAAATATATTAAATTTAGATCATTAAACATAATTCACAAAATTTCTAATGCATTTTTTCTATCCATTTGATTTTGATTTAGCATAAAAAATATATTATTAGATTTATTATATGAAACACTATTTAATTATAATTTATATAAATTTTTATAAAAATTTATAAATATCTAAAATTGAATATATATACAGTAGCTCCCTCAACCCGTGTGGTCCAAATAATATCGTTTCATTTGTGTTGTATTGATGGACAATTTTGTAGATTTATTTGTAAATTTAGATGTGTGGGCTTTTTTTCTTATTCTCTTAAAAAGAAAAAATTATAAGTTATTTTATAGAAAAATCTATAATTATTTATAGCTAGCAAGCTGGCACCTCCAGCTATAAAAATAAATAATAAGATAATATGAGATAGTGATTGATTTGATACACTGTTCATATTGCTTGAGACCACGTGGTGTTTTCTTTTTTCTTTTTTTTCTTTCTATTGACGATGAATGGAGGACACATGTCACGGCAACTAACAGAACTCTTCTCCGGGTCAGGTTTACGCGTATGGAAGAAAATTAATTTCAAGCAAAGAATATGCTTCTTCCGTTAAAAAAAAATTATTCATGTTTTATTTTTCGCATAAATTAAAATTTTAATTATTTTTAATTTATATTATTATTATTATTATTATTATTTTAAATACTTTTATCTAAAGTATTTTTATTATTTATATATTTTTTATTTTTTAATATTTATAATAATTAAATTATTTATCTTAATTAATTATCAAAATATTTTTATATGAAAATATTAAAAAATTATTTTATTAAATTTATAATTTTAATATAAAAAAATAAAAATATAATTATATATGTGATAATATTGATGTGAATTAATAAAAATTATTTTTAATAATTATTAATTAAATTAATATTTAAAAAATAAAAAATAAATTATAATTTCATATATACAATAAAAGAAAATAAGACAATTTTTTTTGAAACAGATGGAATATATATATATATATATTTTATATTATGTTGTATAATAATATAGCCAATAGCATATTTATTAATGAATTTAACCTGAATTAAAAAAATCATATTTTAAATAATTAATTTATAATTTTATAATAAATTTAAATTTTGAGTTTGACTTATGAAAATATTTCTTCAATGACCGATAAACACATTGAAGGAATATATTTATAGGCCTAATATCACATTCTGATTTAATACCTTAAAGACAATAAATTTATAAGTTTTTCTTATTGATTTAAACTTTTTTTTAAACCCTTTCTCTTTCAAACGCAAATACGGAAAATAAAATAAAAATAATAATAATATGCGGAAAAACTAATAGGGTAATGACTAATGAGTTTGATTGGTGCAGGTCATGGGGAATTATATGTTTTTGGGTTGCATTTAGTTGGCAACTCTATACAATATGGATTCTGGTCCAGCTTCACGAAGTGATTCCGGGAGCACGCTGCAGCAGATACCTTCAACTTGCCATCTCTGCCTTCGGTTAGTGTTAGTTAAAACACTTAAAATTTATAATTTCAGTTCAAAATCTTTAAAGGATCATATTTTCAGTTTATCAATTTTAATTTTAAATTAAATATTCATCACAATTTATCATGAAATATTAAATTTTCTTTAAATATTTGGTCATTTTGTAAGAACAAATTTATGTTATAGTATTCAGTTTCTTACTCATAAATTTCATTTAATTAGAATATATTAGTATCCGTTGAATATTAATCAAGTAAATTGGTTATTTATGTGTAGCCTTATTGCTGATATTCAAGTTTACTTCAGAGTCATTTAATTAGCTCTTAATAGTGAAATAATTTTTTAATCAGTAAGAAATTATAATTATTTAATAAAAATAATATAATTTTTAAATTGCTTTTAATAAATTATATTTATATTAAAATATGAATGATTAAAAGATATTTAATTAAGTCAATAAATTTTTTTTTTTAAAAAATAAATTCAACTGATTTAATTAGAATTCAATTGAAATAAATTCATTAATAATTTTGATCTAAAATTTCAATAAAATTTAAATTTAAATCATGACCGGCATATTTATGCAAGTATTTTAACACTAGACATTATTGTAAAAAAATATTTATTTATTTATTGAATTGAATTGTAAAAGATATGTTCAAAAGCCTAAAATAATGTTGGATATTTGATATTTATAGGTCCAAAGCTAGGGAAATTACTGGCAATATTTCCGGTTATGTACCTATCAGGGGGCACCTGTGTAATACTAATAATCACAGGAGGGAAAACGATGGAGCTTTTCTTTGACACAATATGTGGTAGTGGTGCCACGTGTGATGCCAAGTCATTGACAGGGATAGAGTGGTTCTTAGTGTTCACTTGCGTGGCTATAGTGATGGCTCAGCGTCCTAACTTGAATTCCATTGCTGGGATCTCTCTAATTGGTGCAATCACAGCCGTTGGATATTGTACCCTGATATGGGTATCCACTATCTCTAAGGGGAGACATAATGGTGTGTCCTATGTCCCATTACGAACAAGCCAATCTCAATTGGATAAAATTAGTGCTATTATTAATTCCCTCGGAATCATTGCTCTTTCTTTTAGAGGTCACAATCTTGTGCTTGAGATACAGGTAAATAATGACGATACTTGAAGTGCTACTTTGTTTTGTTTTTATTTTTATTTTTTTCTTTTTAAAAATAATTTCAATTGATAAACAAATAATTACAATTGTTTTTCATGGTTTTTTCTTTAATTTAATTTTTCTTTTAATTATTATGATTAAATGACATCACGAGATAATTTTTATTAAAATTTTGAAAGCAAACTACATTGATATGTCAAACCAATTATATTACAAATTGGTTTAATGAATAACTCAGTTTTATTTAGTTTGTTTTTTTAATTCTCAAGTTTTTAAATTTAAATTCACCCCCTTATAATGATTTAAACAAGAAGAAAATTCTTCTGACCCCAAAATTTTAAGAGACTTTATCCTAAAGTTGTGATGACGTTAATCCAGGGAACATTACCTTCAAATTCAAAACATCCATCAAGTAAGCCAATGTGGAGAGGAGTGCTTGTATCATATCTTCTCATAGCCATATGCTTATTTCCTTTAGCAATAGTCGGATTTTGGGCATATGGAAACAAGGTAATTAAATTACATTACTTCTTATGTATGATTAGAGACAATTAACTTTTGCATATGCTAACAATTAATTTGCTTCAATTTATGGCAGATACCAACAAAATTAGGAAACTTGAGCATATTTTTGCAATTTTACAACCAAAGTGCCTCAAAGTTCATGAAGGGTCTAATATACATGCTAGTAGTAGTAAATTGCTTAAGTTCATTTCAAATCTATGCTATGCCAGTTTTTGACAATTTGGAGCTGAGGTATACAAGCATAAAAAATAGGCGATGCTCGCTTTGGGTTCGGACAGGTTTGCGGCTCTTCTTCGGAGGATTTGCATTCTTTGTGGCAATTGCTTTTCCATTTTTGCCAAGCCTAGCAGCTTTAATTGGAGGAATGGCATTACCTCTAACCTTTGTTTATCCTTGTTTCATGTGGATTTCAATTAAGAAACCCCATAGAAATGGTCTAATGTGGTGTCTTAATTTAGGGCTTGGTTGCTTAGGTTTGGCTTTCTGTGTTTCATTAGTAACTGCTGCAGTCTGGAATTTAGCTACAAAAGGATTAAAAGCCAACTTCTTCAAGCCTTAGATTTTATTTTATTTTTTTATATTTTTTCAATTCGCTTGAAGTATTTTCGTGTCAATTTATGTATCAATAAATATTAAATCTCTTCCCCAGATAAATATAAAGATGTATCCGTATACTTGACTTATATATTAAGGAATTATCTCATAAATGTTAATATTGAGAATCAATTCCTGATTTATAAGAAAAAGATTCGAGCATTAGTGATGCATCATAATATTTAATATATATTATAAATCTTTAAAATGAAAGATATTATTATAGTTTGATCCCTTACCTATTGTACTAAAAGTAAATGTATAGAAATGATAGAGATATTACGAGTGACTTCCTTTTCTATAGCTGGATATTTCTTTATAATGGATTGTTCTTGATATTTTATGCAAAACAGAAGGCTGCTAAGATTTAAATTTCATCCTTTATTTTCTATTGTGGATTTAGTCATGTCTTATTTCGAACGGTTGGATTTAAAATTTATTAGAATAAATATATTAAAATATTAATTTTTATTAATGAATTAATCGAATTGGGTAAGGCTCTATATGATAGTAATATTCAAATAATATTCATATCAAGTTGATGAATAGGCCAAAAAGGGGAAATTGCCATAGAAATAACTGTTCAAATTGTTTTATCATAGACTAAACCAAACTATTGATTAAAATCTTGAACTACTAGACGAGCCTTGTAATGTTCTAAGGTACCATCAGTTTTCTTCTTCACCCAATAAACCCATTTACAATCAACAATTACTTTATTGGGTGGACCATGTTTGATTTTTCAATAAGAAAATATATTCTGCAGACATAGCTTCTCTCCACTCTGTGTTTATGTACCTGTTTAAAACAAGTACGTTCACATAGAATGGAATATTCGGGCTGTGTAGAAACATTATAGGAGCGAAAAGTTTTTGGTTTGGAATGACCAGTCTTACTTTGGGTACTCAAAATTGCGGTGATGACTCCAGAAGATGTGTAGCAGCATAAGCGCGAGGATATTACATATGGAGACAAGAAAGTTGAGGATATTACATTATTTTCTGAAGAAGTAGAACGTGATTTACGGGGTAGACAGAGTTCATGGATGTAAAGTTTTGTGCGAGTCTCAATGAAAGAAGGAACAGCTCTTGTATTTTCTAAATTAACAGAAATACTTTCATAATCAGAAGGCAGGCTAGCAAGAATTTGATGAACCAAATCATCCTCAGTGAGATCATGACCAATAGAACACAGAATCATAGATAGTTTCAAGTTTTTGAATATAGTCATCAATAGACAAATCTCCTTTAGAAGTATTATAGAATTCAGACTTGAGTTGAAGAAGTTGGAAGAAGCTTGATCTTTAAATAATTGCGGGTAATTTGCATCAATAGTGATTAATCTATAGGGTGAGTTTTAATATGATCACATACGTAATTTTTTTATTGTTAAAATTATTAAATAAATTAAAAAATTATATTTCAATTTTCAGGTGAAAATTCGGCTGAATTTACTGACGTGACCGACAATAAACGCAATCAAATGTTGACTCGTCAAAAAAATATCACATAAGCAATGTCACATCAATTAGTATCACATAAATAATGTCACATCAACTTAATTTATAATCACTAAACTATAACTAAATTTTAATATGATCACATACTTATTTTTTTCATTATTATAATCACTAAACAATTGTGATAATTCTATTATAATTTTCAGGCCGATTTTCAATAAATATCTTAAGAGCACTTATTATTAAGAATTGTTATTTCAAATAAAATAAAATTAGAAAATAATTATATTAGAAAAATATAAATAAATTAATATAAAAATAAATTGGATGAGGAAAAAAAAATTGAGGGAAATGTATTTCATTATAATTGCTACCATCCCAAATAATATGTCAGAATATTTATTTTTCACTCATTTATTTTATTTTTAAATTTATTTATTTAATATTATCTGAATTTTCAATTTTTACATGCACTAGTTAAAATGGTCATTAACAAAATTGAAAATCTATTTTTAATTAAAAAATTTTAAATTCATTGTAATTTTATTAAATAATATCTAATAATAAAAAATTACATGCAAGAATTTTATATTTAGAATAAAGAAATAATAAGAAATGAATGGCAAACAATTTAATATATCTGTATCACAACTCATAAATTTTATCCCTATTTCATTCTAAAAAAAAATAATGAGACATGACAAGTTTTTATATTTTTGGCATTTCATTTATAATAAATAAAAATCAAATAATAATAATTTGATTTTATAATATTAATATTATTTACATAACTGTAAATTTTAATTTTTTTTTAATATTAAAAGGATAAATTATATATTATTCATGTAAATATATATTTTATTATTATATTATATTTTAGCGTATTATAAATTTTAATTTTAATTAAAAGATAAATTGATTAATTTTTCATGTTTGAATTTTTAAATTATTTTCAAATTAATAGTTAAAAATCACAGTAAAATTTTTTAATTTATTTAATAATTTCAATAATAAAAAAAATTATATATGTGACTATATTAGAATTCATTCTATAACTGATGACCCAACCACAGTGTAATTAATTGAATATTTGACTTTATAATATTATACAGGATATTAGAGACAGAGTGGCATGAATCCAAGAAAGAACAAGAGAATCAACTTGTTGCTAGAGGACATAGGCAGGATCCGGATTAGACGAGCCATCAACAACAGTAATTAATGGAGGAGAACAAGAAGTAACTGGTAAATACAGGAATAAACATGGATTTCCATAGAAGACAATTGGTGTAATATAGAGTTTCGCTGATATAATTACGAATATTAGACACTATAAAGGAAGGATGAGAATAAATCAAATCTGATTTAGCAGAAAGAAGTGCCGTAGAAGAGGAACTAGCAAGAGTAGAATATACAGCGGACATTATAACAATAAAGAATAGACTACAAATCGCTGAGAAGAGAAAAAATAATTATAAACAAATCTTTTTGAATGATAATCCACACTACTGTGGAACCGAAATTCATTAGCTTATATATTGTATTACAAAAGAAAGTTACAACAATAGGCTTAATTAGATATGCACATAACTACATATACATTTGAAGGACTATGTATTCTATCATATAATTCATTTATAAACGAGAGATATTATTAATTCAGCCATGCTAAAACTCCATAAATTTATATTTCTGATGGTAAAGTGGATGTCTTCATTTATATCAAACATGAAAAGTAAAACTCCCAAATAAATTTCATAAAGTTCCATAAAATTTATTTACACCAAATAAGCCTTTAATGATTTTTCGTGTAAACTTTAGCTTAGTGATGGAGGAAGGCATAATCTAAAAGAGACTTTTGTTCGAAATGAGAAATGTGATCCAGGGGAAAAGAAAGGGTTTCTAGAGAAGATAAAAGAAAAACTTTCCGGTCATCACATGAAGACCAATGACACTACTGCATCAGAAGAACGTGATTTGGAAGTTCATTTTCCGGAAGGTGAACAAAAGGAAAGGAAAGGGATTCTTGAGAAGATGAAGGAGAAAAATGCCTAGTTGCCATAAGAACGAAGATAATAACGAAAAGTAAAATGCTTGTGTTTTGCTACATATGTGTGTTGTTTTATGTTTCTGCACTAACTATTTCCAGAAATCGTTTGGATATCTAATTACAAAACTCAATTATCGTTTAAAAATACAAGCAGCAATCGAAAAATTATTGATTATCAATTTATCTTTTTCAAATCAACAAAATCTAATAGCAAATAAAAATTGCGATTGCCAATTAAAATTTTAACCAACTGAAAAAAAAAAAATTTATCTCAAATTGATAATTATGCCAATTAAACTTTTAATCAATTAAAAAAAATATTTTTATCTCAAATCAATAATTATCAATCGCCGCTCTAAACACTCAAAAAATGCATTAGCCATTAGACAGTACTTGCTGCTTAGTAATTCCCATGGGCTGTGTAATGGGCTCTACTTTTTGTTGTTTTTGTTTCTCAAGTAATGTTATATGTTCCATCCCAAAATCCTTTTTAATTTTTTAATTTATGACCTCACAATTTTTGAAAACTTCTTCAGCTTTAACACTATCAAGTTAAACCTCAATAAAGATATTTTCACTAATTTTGTCAAAAATAAAATAAAACTTTCAAATAATGCAAGATTAGGGAACTTTAAAACTTAGATAAATTAAATTTCACTGTAAACTCATTGGAAAACCTTTACCACAAGAGCTTCACATCTTCAATCATGTATTTTCCAGCCACAAGTTGCTTTTTTAAAAAAATTTAACCATCTAGCCTGAGACACATGCTCAAGTCTTAAGACCATCTACAGCACTTACACTACTTGTCGAGTCTTGGTACTTAAAAAGTAGCAGTAAACATATACTTCAAAATATAAAATAGCAGCAAATGACTAAACCATGAACACAATGAGCAGAATTGCTGCTTAAAACATTATAGAAAATAAAACCTGGTTTCATCAAAAGAAAATAAAACGTAATTTTCCTAAGTTTCAAGATTGTATGCAAATGACCCGGCAAAACTAGCATAGACAGCAACCACATATATAAGGTTTTCTTTCCAGAACTCCAAAGATAAAAATAAAAATAAAATTTACATTTCAAATAAGCAGCAGTATATATTGTTCTGCAACCATCTGCAAAATGAATCTTTTAAAACACTTGATTAGCTGCTTCTATGAACCTTAGCCTTTGACACGAGTAAGAAAATGGACAAAGCAAATGTATTTTGGCAAAAATGTAACCTTAAAATCGAAAACCATTGTCAGTCTAACCCCAGAAGATATGTATATCATTCAATTGTAAACACATGAACCTGTCAAATTAAGGGGCTTGCCAAGTTTGTTGCCATGTAAAGTAACAGGACATCTGATGCGCTTATAAAATTTGGATTTCACCAATCTTCCCAAAATGTAAGCTCTCGACCTCAGAACAAAGGTAAGGTTTAGAGGTACAGCAACTTTATCAATGTGCTCTCTTACATTAGCAAGAAGAGGTACCCCTCCATACATGGGAATTTGTGAAGAATGCACCACTATTATCACTTTCCTCTGGCTCTGCCTCGATTGAGTAAACTTTTTCATCTATATTATGCATCCATAAAATTGAGTTGAAAACAAATATAAAAAGATGAATTAAGAAAATAATAAGTTACTGTTTAAAAACAGGAGGGTGAGGAAAATGTTTAAACACAGGAAGTTGAGGAAAATATAGAGCTCCAATATTAAGGCCTGAAGTTCAATGGCACAACCATAAGAAATTGAAGTACATTAGGCTTAAACTAACTGTTTTTTTCAATTCCATTGGAAATTTTTAACTTCTTTTAATTTAATAATTGTAATTATTTCAATTTTATTACTTAATCCTGTTAACCAGGTAGAGTTGGCCTAGATCATGGACCTAGACCAAGACTTAGACTTGCGCAAATCAAGATATATTTAAAAAGATATATCTTAGTGAAATATAATATAACAGTAAGTATACATTCTCTTAAATAATAAATTCAGTTCTCTAATACTAAAAAAATAAAGAAATACCATAACTAAATAAGACAATAAAAAAAATTATAGATCTTGTTAAAAAATCTTGTTAGAATGCAATTTTTTTTTTACTACAAAATGTGAATATAATTTGTTATATTTATGTATCTACACAATTATATTTATAATTAAATTTTCAAATATTTTATAGTTAAACTTTTAAGATATGTTTTTTATATTTATTTATTTACTTTTTATATTTATACATTCACTCTCATAATTGATTTTTTTATTTACTTTATATAATTTTAACTTAATTAGGTCCGATAACACTGTAACTGTCCCACTTGAGGACATCTACCATTTTTGAAAAGATATATACATACATTATACATATATAAGGATGCTGAAATTTAAGAAATAAAAAATAAAAAATAAAAAGAATTAGGAGCCTAACTAATACAACGCCAAATTGCTTTTTTTCTTTTAATTAGTTTTATTATTTACAAAAAACTCCCATTTATTAAAGTTCATCAATTTTAATCTATAATAAATTTATTTAAAATAATAATATTTGTTTTCTACCCTATATTTTCAATATTTAAAATAACATAAATTATAAATAACAATAAAAAATATCTCTACATTAATTTAAATTATATAAACATTCGAACTAAAATTACATAAACTTTCAAATTAAAATTACATTAATAATTAAAATTATAAAAAAATTATATAAAAATAAATATAAAGAGAATATTTTTTTTGTGTTAAAAATAATATTAAAAATAATATAATGACTAAAATAAAATTATTATATTATTTTAATGTGAATGGATAATACCGTAATCCAAGAATCCGGTCACTATGCACAAGCTAACGTTGTGGGTCAATAAATGGGATTGAAGGGCTGAGCCACAAACATTGCATCAAATTTTTAAAAATCATAATATTATAATATTTATTATAACAAATTTAATAATATTTTTTTTTTTTTACGAAATAAAAATTAAATAAATTTATAAATATTTTTATTATATATTTTTAAATTTATTTTATTTTTATTTCATATAAAAAATATATTATTAAATTTATTATAATAAATATTATAATATTATAATTTTAAAAAAATTTTATAAAAAATTTTTAACTCTAAAAAATTAATATGGTAAAAATTACTGTGCTCTCAACCCCAATAAATGTCACCACTATTCCACACAAATCAATCTCAGAGTATGGGCTGATTGACTAATGAATTGCATGAAATGATGTGAAAATATAATTTTTTTTAGAAGATTTATTTAATGTAAAAAATAATTATTTTAATTTTAATTTTAAACAAAATAATAATTTTTAAATTTTTAAATTTTAATTAAAATTATAAATGTGTGATGATTTATTATATAGAATAAATAATTTTAGAATATAACACCTTTTAAATTCAAACTCGGCTCACTAGTAAGTCTATTTAAAATTTCTGTCAATTTTGTCAAAATCTTTTTATTATGTTCTTTGTGAATACATTTTTAAATCTTTTTATTATGTTCTTTTTCATAGTTTATTATTTTTTAAAACAAATTAAGAAATAAAAAATAATTATTGGCCGTTTGATTTAAAAGACTGAATGGATCATTTAAGATTTGTAAAGTATATATATATATATAAACAGAACACTTAAATACACAAGCCAAGAATATATAAACAAAGGGAAAATGAAAATACTCACTCGTTCTAAAATATTATTTTATTTTATTTTACACGTGAATTAAAAAATTTAATTATTTTTAATTTATTATATTAATTTTATATTTTTTAAAATATTTTTATTTAAAATATTCTCATTAAATACTTTTTAATTATTTTTTTATTTTTCAATATTTATAATAATTAAAATACTTTGATTTTTAATAAAATTTATAATTTTAATATAAAAAATAAATATATAATTAATATATTTGATATAATTAATATATTTAATAAGATTGATTTGAATTAATAAAATATATATTTAATATTTATTTATTAAATTAATATGTAAAAAAAGAAAACAGGAGACGAATGAAAAAAAAAAAGGGCTATTTTGTTAGGAGAGTATCAAATTCAAAATAATGGGGTCCACGATGTTTAAAAAAACAAAGGAGACTAGTCTATGGTTGGTAAAGTCTTTGCAGTTGCAGTCTTCTGCAGTAGCAGGCACTCCAATAAAGCCACCCAATTGCTATTCAATCTCTCCTTTCCATGGCCCACCTTCCAAGGCTACTATTTATTTATCTATATATTATCCATCTAACGATGCCTTAGAAAAAGGCCCTTTTGGGTCTTAGTCCTATATATTGCTCATGTAATGACAATATTACCCTTGTGCTAAACTTTCATAAACAAGGGTAAAATAGACTATTGACGTACCTGTCCAGAGGCGACTTTAAGCTGGTAATAGTAAAGTTCAAGAGGTGTAGACGTGACGTGTACGGCGAAAAATGTTGCAGGATTTCTGTAATGAATCCTGACCGTAGAATTCAACGACAGCATATCTGTTGGCACTCCTGTCTGATCATTCCCAGCTTGTACATTAAAGTTCTCGAATACTATGCTCTGCTTCCAACCAAAACCCACATCAACACAAACATACTTTTTCCACTTACATTTTTCTTTGCTTTAATAGTTTATTATATTAAAAACACTAAAAATAAAATTAATACCAATTCACTCCAAAATTAAGGTGTTTTAGTTATTAAAGCTTCAAAATATATAAAAAATTATCTAAAACTATAATTTTTCTTCCAAAAAAAAATTACAAGATGAAAGAGAGACTAAAGAGCTAAACTAGAAGGAAATTAATCGCACCTTAACAAAAATTTCAGGCGTGTAGGCTTTGCTAGCTCCCCACAAAATCAAGCAGAACATGGAAAAAAGCAAGATGAAGAACAAAAACCCACAAAAGTAGAGTCTAACATTACGAGCATAGCCACGATCATCATCCTCCATTCCATCATCATCATTATCATCTTGATTAATCTGTACATGCTTCCAAGCAGAGAGGCTTCTGGGGTTTTTAAGAGAAGTAGAGGACTCACGAGAGTGATGAATAGGTGAACAATGATAGTAATGATGACCTGGTGACCCAATTGGGCTCGACCCATATGACATTTTCTCAACGTCGTGGTTTGATGGGCTTTGAACATAGTATACCGGCCGGCGTGGTGATCGCGGCGCCCATGAGGTGTCGACGCTGGTTCCTTCGGAGTCTGTCTTGGCGTGCATTTTGTTTTTTTTTTTTTATTAATTTTTTAGGATATTATAAGATTTTTTTTAGAAGACATACCAATTTAAGGTATTATAAGATGCAAAAGGAGATTGAAGGCAAATTGGGAATTTAATAATGAAAAAGAAAGGGACAGGTAATGCTGAGGAAGAGAAACGGAGAAAATGATTAATGGGAGGTTTTGGAATCACGAGACAGATTAGTTATTTGTGGGTTTGTTTAGGAAATTGGTATCAATGGGCTGTGTTTTGTTTTGTTTCACTTCGTAGGAAAAAGTAGGAGAGATTAATTATTTGTGGGTTTGTTTACGAAATTGGTATCAATGGGCTGTATTTTATCAAAGTGATTAAATTAAATTAAATTAAATTAAATTAATAATTTTATAATTTATTTAATTTAATTTAATTTTAAAAATAAAATAAATTAAAAATTTAATTTGATTTATAATTTGATTTTTTTTTTTAATTTTAAATTAAACTAAACTGAAATTATATATATATATATATATATATATATATATATATTAATTTAAAATTTAAAAAAATTAACAATACATGAAAATTAATTAAAAATAAATAAAAAATAATTTAATTCTTGAGAAAAAATATAAATTTTGAATATGTTAATTAAAAAAATAGATAAATTTTGAGTTGTATAATATTAATTTTTTTTTTAAATTTTTTTTATTATTGATATTTTATTGATATTTTTTTTCAAATTTATAATTAAATAATATTAATTTATAAAATAAATTTCTTTAATTTAAAACTGATAAATCGAAAGTATAAAAATAAAATCAAAATCAATAATTTAACTATTATAATAATTTAATTTAATTTAAAAAAATTTTAAACTAAATATATTAATTTAATTAAATAATAACCATTCAAATCAACAATATAATCCTAATCCTAAAAAAAAAGTAAAATAAAATCTTTTAGTTACCTCTAGTTTATACATCAATTTAATAAAAAATTTAAAATTTATATGTAAATTTAAAAAATACTAATACTTTTATATCCAACAAATGATAAATATATTTATATAAAATTTTAAAATATCAAATTTTTAATTAGTTTTATAATTAATTTAGTTTAAAAAAAAGATAATTAGAATAGTTTAGAATTTCCCGACTAAGAAATGGTACCTGGCAAGCACTGCGTGCGTATTATTCACGTTTTCACCAATTCAAGCCCCTGATTAAGTCCTTTTTTTTTATTTTTAAAAAGGGATATTATATACAAGTCATATATACATTTAAATATATATAAATATTAATACAATAAATTTTAAAGGAAAAAAAAACTATGATTTTTATCTATTTTTCTTGTTAAGGTTTTTTATAATTTCGTGATAAAAAAATTCCTAAATTTTTCACTTTCGGTGCAAAAAAGTCTTCTAATAAAGATTTTATTATTTTTCTATTAAAAAATTACCATTTAATATTTATTTTCTTAGCAAAAATTATTTTTTAATCCCTTAATATTTTTGTATTTTTTTCTAATTACAATTGATTAAAATAAATTTTATATATAAATAAAATAAAATAAATTATTATCTAATTGATAAAAAATAAATAAATAAATTATTTTATTTATTTATTTTATAACAACTGATTAAAATAATTTTTTTATTTTTTATATAAATAAAATAAAATTCATAAAATTTAAATTTTTTATTATATGAAAACATTTTCAAAGTTATTAGAACAGGATTTACATAAAGAGATTTATTAAATTTAATTTAATATTTATTTCATTATTATTATTTTTTTATTTGAGAAAAATTAATATCACGTATTATTGAAATGATAATTTTTATTATTTTTTAAAATATTTTCTAATAAATTATTAATTATTTTAATTTTTAATTTTTTTAACATTAATTTTATCGATGAGATTCGAATCATAATGTAATTTTAAAATAATATCACCTTATTACTAAACTAAAATATTAGTTATATTTTTTTTATTTAATTTTGATATATTCTCTTTCTTAGCAAGTGTATTATTTATTTATAATTTCATCTATATTATTTTTTTACTGAATTTGATAGATTTTTTTTAATTTATTAATATAATTTAATGAGTTTTATAATATTTAGATGTTTTGAATATATAATTTTAATAAAATTTATTTCTAATCATTTTCTAATATCAAAATTTGGGTGAATAAAAATTAATTGATAATATGAAAAATTATTAAATTAGATCATAAATAAATAAAATAATTTATTTATTTATTTATTTTATATCAATTAAATAATACTTTATTTTATTTTATTTATTTTAATTAATTATAATTAGGGAAAGTATAAAAAAATTTTAAGAAATTAAAAAGTAAGTTTTACTAAAAGAAAATGAGAGATTAAAAGATAATTTTTAAATAAAATAAATAAAATTTTTAATGGAGATCCTTTTTACACCAAACTGAAAAATTCAAAAGTTTTTTATACCATAAAATTATAAAAGGGCTTAATAAAGAAACTAAGTAAAAGTCAGAGATTTTTTTTTTGGCCCCTTCCCCCTTTTAACAAATTAAATTACATTAAAATAATACGTAGGACCTCTGATCCCAGATAAATATAGTAATGAGGAGAGTATGAAGCAAATTATTTATCATTCGTTTAATCCCCATCACTCGTCACGCTTTAAGACGGGTCGGAGCGATTAATAAAATGGAGGGTGTTGTGATGAGTATATTTATTTTTATTTTTTAATTATTTTTTATAAAAATAATTATTTCATATAAATAAATCAATTATATTATTATTCATTTCAATTAGAATCCGATTCAAATTTTAAATTTTAAATTTATTTTATTCCATTTAATATATGGAGCATATTAGAAGCAGGGCAAGACAGATACCTAAGAAGACAATATAAATTGGGATCCCTAATTTCAGGGTTTAGACCTATCGTTTGAAGTTCAAAAACCAATCAAACAATTTTTTTTTTTTTAACATGTTATAATGCTAAAAAAAATTCAAGAAATGTTTAATAAGCATTTTGTTTCGCAAATCCAGTGACAAAATTATCCAGAAATATTATATTTTGGTGAAAGATTATATTTAAAAAAATAACTTTTTATAAATTATTCTTTATCAAAATAATAAATAAATAATTTTTTAAATTTTTTCATAGATTAAATATTTTGAAAATTTAGTATATTGTTAGAATTGCTGTTAAATTATATTTTATTTCATATTATTAAGGTTATATAACAAATTTTCTTATATTAATATTTATATATTTAAGATGTGATTCACTACATAAAGTGTGTTTATATTAAGGATATTATTGTAATATTAAGAATATTTAAATTGTAATAATATTGACTTTTGGAGTATTTAATTAAATATATCAGATTTTATTTATAATTTTCAGAATTTAAAATTTTAAAAAATAAAATAATTTTTAAAAGTATTATTATTATTATTATTACTACTTTTGTTTCATTTATATAGGCACAGTTGTTTTTGCATAAGAATTAAGGAATAACTGCTTTTTTTAACTGAATTGTTTTTATTTATTTTTTTCCTAATTTACCCTCATCACATTAATTACTGTTAATTTTATTTTATTATTTTGATTATTTATGAAAATTACAATGAAAAAAATTATTAGATGGTATCCAAAAATATAAAGGGATAAGTAAAGTTAAAAAAAGATATGTTAATTCATCTTTAGTAATATAATTTAATACAATATGAAAAATTGTTTGCCACCACATAGATATTGTCATATAATTAATGCATTTTATAAATTTAAAAAAGGTAAAATAGACTTTATACTTTGGACCAAATATATTTCAAATAAATTTACCTATCTAAATAAAACGTTTAAAATAAAAATTCCGCCTATATAAATAAAACGAAAGGTATATTATTTATATATATATAATTGACCTAGCTCTGATTAGTTCTCATTAAACCAATAAGAAGTTGTGGGTTTTGGTAAGAGAGAGAGAGGAGTGTTACCAGCCCAACCGCAACCATCCAGTCACCACCATGCTACATATGTCAGACCATAAGGAGCAGCGGACGTTGATGAGTCAGTCGGTGAAGCTTTGCCGATGTCATTCGACCGCGTGCCTCTTGTAAGCTTACGAGCTCGATTTCGGTATCTTTTCCCAGCTATTTTGGTACCATTGTACTCCTCTCCCTTTAGAATTTCTTTTGGTATCTTATTTGTTAATTTCATACTAACTTGAATTTTGACCAGAATCCGACGACACTGCAATCCTTGAAATAGATTTCTAATGAGTGAGGGAGTGTGAGCAGTAATTTAGGACTCTATGTGTCATAAGGAGTCTTTCGGCACCACTTCCGTCATCAACAACCATCATCAGTATTTTCTAGTAGTTTTTTGATGACTGATCGGTGAGTACTAAATTGTGATTTCAAGATCGGTTTTACGATGCGATAGTGTATTATGATTTCTATTTTGAGAAGATATGGTGATATAATATCTTTGGCATATGGAGGCCCAGTTAGGGCATAAGATAATATTTTGACTCTATTGTCTATCTTCGGGGATTAGGTCCACTCTAAGGAAATTCTGCTAAATTTCAATAGATTCTCCGCAGTGATTAGGAAGAGTATATTCTTTAATTTAATTGGATTGCATTCTGATAATTTTTTGAATTCTATTTTTCTAGATTAGCTAGGACCTTCCTTAGCTCTAAGTCACCCTCTAAGTTGACCTGAATTCTCTCTATGGGATATGAGTGACATTAATTCATTAATATTTTTTCTTACTTTCATAGTTCTGCATAATTTGATTATATATATAAAAATATTTATGTATGCATTATTAATTATATAGGCATCTCATGCTTTTGCATAATTTGATTATATATATATAAATATTTATGTATGCATTATTAATTATATAGGCATCTCATCTACTTCTGAATGAATTACATTATGTTGCTGGTTAGATAATTACTTATAATTATCGGATGAAATTAGGATGAAATAGAATCACTTAAATGACGATCTTGATGATATTTGGATATATGTATTAATGATCATTCTTCGCGTTGCTTGTGAGTCAGTCGTGTTGCATATTTATTATGGTGACCGTAGTCCCTACAGGATTCATGTTGCATTCACATTAGGGTGACGACAAACCAATATTGTATTAAGATTTTGAAATAAGAGAGTCCATTTAGGGGGTTGCCTCCCCATTATTGAGATTTAAAGTGATTTTTTACTGACTAATTTTTATTTTTGATTGATTATTTGATATTTGATGGTATCGTTGCTTCATGCATGACAATTTTTAGATTACTAGCATGACTTTTTGCACTAGGATTATATATTAATTGATATTATTTATTGAGTTAAAGATGTTCGCTCCTATCTCATTATTTTTCAGGCTATAAGTTTAGTCTCCAAAGAGATTTTTCTACATTTAAGTCATATTTTTTTGTCCTTGCAGTAGTTAACTCTTTATTTATTTATATAATTATTATTTTATGTTTTGTTCTCTTTTTGCTGTAATTTAAATTTAGATTTCTGCAATTACAATAGTTATTTTCCTGAGATTTTTGGATGATTGATAATAGTTGAGCTTCCTCCATATGATTTGAATATTTCATTTGAGCATATATATTTATGACTTTCCTAGTGTTTGAGATATTTGAATTTATTATTTAGATGGATTTAAAAATATACTCGATGATAATGTTTTGTTTAACAGGTGAACTCATAGCCATTTATTGTTCAGTTTTTAGTTATTATATTGTTAGTTTCCTATTCGTTTAGTCTGATCATATTGACTATAGGCTCTGCAAGTCTTTTTTTTTTTTTTTTCCATATCTTAGTACCTGCCACGTACACCTAGATTGGATTCGTGAAAGTTATAATATTATATTATTTATTTATATTTTTTTTATAATTTAACTACACACAATAATAGTGCATTTCAGAAAAGTATTTATTTACCTTAATTTTTATTTTCAGCATTTGGGAGGAGGTATTAAAATGAATTCAAAACTAAAGTCTCATAAACTTAAAAACAACAAAACAAAATTTTATTAATTGAATTTTATTCAATGACTAATTTTTTTATTAAATAACTAAAATTTAATGATAAAATTTCAATTTTATATTTTTCTTTCTTTCAAAATATATATATATATATATATATATATATATATAGAAAAAGTATAAAAATTGAATGAATGGACTAAAGAGTTTAACGAAAATAAAATTTAGAAACTATTTAGTTAGTTTTTTTTTTTAAAAAAAGGACTATTTCATTAATTAGGTACATTTTAAATATGATATAGTAATTTACCCTTCACTTTTTATAATTATATTTATTCATGCTGATATTTAAAAAAAAAATTAGAAAATTATTGCAATAAATAATTAGAAAAAAAGTAAAATATACTTTATATATCATTGTTTATTGTTTATTATGGATACCCTGCAAGAATTGATGCGAGATTTTTCTTTAGAAGGTTATAACTTAATAAGTATTCTCACACTAATTAGCAATTATTTTGTTAGAAATTGATTAATTAAGGGTTCAATTATAAAAAGGTTTATTGTTCTAAATTACCATGAATTTTTTAACTTTTTATAATTCTACCCCACCCTTTAAAAATTAATTATTATATCCCAAATTTTTAAAATTATTCACAATTATACCATTTGGTCTAAATTGTTTCTTTGAGTTTTTTTCTCTCTCATTGGCTTATAACATGGATTAAAAATATAAAAGACATATTACTATTTAGTCACTCATATTTAATTTAATTAATAATTTTATCAATCTTTCTTAAAAACTAATTAAATAGTCAATCACTTTTGTTTTTATTAATAAAATAATTTTTTATTATTATTCGAAATAATTTTTAACAGTCAATGACATATTTAATAGTAAAATATTAAAATATCATTGATTATAAATAAAAAAAAATTAATTAGTGACTTTTTTCAGTATGTCTAATTAAACTCAAAATTAATTTGAGTACATAATTAAGATAATTTTTTTAAAAATTTTAGTTCATGGAACTTGCATTTGCTTTTAAAAATTTTAAAAATATTTATATATTCTAATAATATAAAAATTATATTTTAAGAAAAAAATTATATATACATTTCAAAATAATTAAAATGAAAGACTATATATTTTCTATTAGTGTAGAATTTTGTTTTTGTTATTTATAATAAAAATATATTTTTTAAATAATTTTTAAGGAAAAATTAGGTGAAGAATTAAAAAAAATATATTTAGAGTTTTTATTTTTAAAAAAGATAATAGTATATATTTTATAATCACATAATATATACAAGAGTATTGTGATCTTTTTCTTATTCATGTAATGAAAAATTTTAGTTATTTGTCACGATCCATTTTCAGATCGCGACGGTTTTAGGATGCGAGAGATGTCAATAGCGACTGGCACCCGTAGAACCTAGCATCACATGCACAATCTATAAACCACAATATATTATCCATTTTTTTTACTTAGTTACCATCCATTCTATTATTATGTAATTCATTCTGTAATTTACTGCAATTGGTTATGATAATCAATATATCATATCATATAATCATCATATAACTCATAATATCATCACATATATGTATACATGTTCATTTCCTAACTAACCCATACATACCCCATGGAGCAGCTAGATTATGAACATCAAAATAATAATACAGAATCAGGATATATACATCAAAACAGCTAGCAGAAATCCTCGGATGACAGACGATAGGATTCTGCAATCTACTCCTCTCCTGAAATGGATAAACAAAGAAAAGTTGAGCATATAAGATACTCAGTAAATCTATATCTATCAACAAATAAACAATAGGTAATAATGGAGCAATGGTACCAATAGGTCAAGATGCAATATCCAAAATCAGTAATCGGTTACAGTATAGCCAAAGAGCAAAGCATAAGCTCGGTATCATATGAAAAGACAGATAAAGGGATGGATTGTATGAAATCATACAATCTCCAGTAGAATCAGTATGGACTATATGCGAACATATAGTTTCCAGTAGCATATTAGTATCAATGAGCATAAGACTGATCAGGTCTTATGGCAGGACCATAACCCCTCTTAGTGTAATACCCTAGCAAGACATAACATAAATGCATGAATAAATTCTCAGTATATAGTCAATTAGTCTTGAATTGATGGGAAATAATTTTAGAAATATAGTTAGAAAGCAAATTTGAAACTTTTCCGGAAAATGGCGGTGTCGGGACACTGTCGAGAAATTAGCAGTCCGGTCAACAAAAGAATTTCTGAAGTTATCTTGGGGGTAAAATATAACCATAATTTATATGTAATTTTGGTAAAAGGAAAGAAATGAAAATCATTTAGGAACACCGAAAAGTAAAGAATGACATTTTGGTAAATAAAGGATAATTCAAGGTGAATTATGGAAATGGGTCGGTCGGAGTTACAGAATGACTTCAGAACTATTTTTATAATTAAGAATAAATTAAAATAAACATATTTTCTTTTTATACTGATATCAAAATCTTAACAAAACTTTCGGAATAAATTTCAGAAGATTTAAGGACAAAAATGCAAAGATTGAAACTTGAGGGATTAAGTTATAATTTGACAATAATTTTTGTTTTATATGGGCTGTAAAAATCTGGGCAAGCTTCATCTTCTTCAACCATTTTTCCTTCCATGCCGTGTACACCATTTCCATTCCTTCCAAACTCATTTTTCCATTTCTTTATAGTTTTCTTAGAAATTTTTATGGAAATCTACTAATTTGAGGTTGAATAACTCATTTCTACCATCAATTTAAGGTGAGGAGAAAGGATTAGGGAGGACTATTGCTTGAGAAATTTAGCTATGGAGGGTCATTTTTGGTAAGTTGTTAGTTTGTTTGATTTTATTAATGTTTTAGTGATTATTTAGGTTGAATTGAATGGGTAATTAGTTTAATTGCATTAGATTATACAAAATTGAAAGTAATTGCAATTTGAATGTTGAAATTGAAGTTGTAAAGGGTAATATGTTGAATTAGAGTTAGGA